>MVGT01002292.1:347405-424839 GCA_002174775.1 Macleaya cordata | reverse complement strand
CTTTTCTTTTTTTTTTTTTTTTTTTATAAAGATTTCTAAGGTGGTTGATTGATTTTGGTACTTTTATATATTTTAAAGTTCAAACAATTCAGGGAGAAAGGATTGCATTCTGAGTTTTTCCTCATGGTGCCTAGCTAGCTAGGCTGTGTAATGGTTATAACGGTTGATTTGACCCGGCAATGTTACCATAATTCAGGAACCAATGTGACAATGTCCCATCATATATAGCACACCATAGGGGTCATCATAGCACACCATAGGGATGTGATGACCCTTAGTTGGTAGCGGTAAGGTGTACTGCGAAGGTTATATTGAAAATGCTAAACTAACTGTATTTCCCACCGCAAACTTTACTGTAAAAGTCATTGACGCAAAAGCCCTCATAAATAGCTTTTGCAGTGTAACTTACAGTACACTTTGCAGTAAGTGTAGTATCACCGTAGTTTGTAAGGAACAAGATGGACATATTACCGAGTCTACGGCCCTGCTTGGTACACCGTGAATATTTGCAAATACGAAAATTCACAGTTTTTATAGGTGCTAATTAAAATTATATAAATTAAAAAAAAATTAGATTGTTTATTTTATAAGTCCATTGCAAATCCCACCAAATATTTACTATTAGGTGCCTTCATCAATCACCTACAAATACATGATGAACTGTGAATTTTCGTATTTGCGAATATTCACAGTGTATCAAGCAGAGCCGTAGATATAATACTGACAATTCTTTATGAATTAAACTTTTAAAAAAAATCATGATATCAAGGTAAACGATTCAGTAGGGCAAGCCCAGTGGGAGAGATTGAATTCGTTAATCAATAAGTTCTCATTTTCTAATGGAGTCCCTAAACATCTTAAAATAAGCTGACTAATTTTTATCTCTCTTTCACTCTCATTTGGTTTGCACTTTTTATCTCTCTTTTTTTCCCTCTCTTTTTTCTGTCTCTTTTCAAATCCTTTTAAGGGATTATTTCACTAGAGAAAATGATCTTTTAATCCCTCCTCCGAGGGTTTAAGGCATCTATTTTGCTATTTTCCACTAAATTTGTCCTTAGCACAAAAAAAATAAAAAATAAAAAAATCTCGCACTAGTGCTAAGGTGGAGCATTAGAAACTCTAGTACACCTCTAGATCCGCACAATGGGACTCCTCAATAGGTGTAATCGATTTTTGACTATGGCCCTGCTTGGTATGCAAGAAAAATTCGCATCTGCAGTTATTCCCGGTCAAATTGATAAATCAGCTGTTTGGTATGATATTCCTCTACTAGTTAGGATACCCATACCCTTGTTTGTCCATGCAAACTACCAATACCACTTTTGCATTCTGCAAATTTTTCCTGCATACCAAGCAGGACCTATATGTTTTTTTTTTTAACTAGGTTCCTATGTAAATATATATTTTTTTTTTTTTATAAGATTCGATACAAAAACTTAGACAATAGAAGCGCATACATCTAATTACTCTACCAACTGGTCTTTCCCGTTAACTATTTGAACTTCTAATGATCCTCCCAACAAATTAGAGGAACTAAAAGTACTACTTGGAAATGCCAAAAGGTAGGTATAAATGCATTAGTTTTCTTATTATTAGGCAGAGGTCCAACATATGGATTTGGAATCGATTTTACTATACCCTAGAGGTACACGAAATTTTTTTTTTTTTTCTTAGCTAGGTACGTATAACTAGCTAGTTAATTTAATGGTAGGCCAACCTTCATACCTCATCAGCCGGCACAAACGAACAAAGACTTATCAAATCACGACAGTATCCTCTGCTTTTCATGTTAAATTAATTTCAAAATTTTCTTTAAAGACAAATCAGTATATATAAATTAAAAAAAGTATGATAACATATAGCATGTGTGACTATGACACATCTTAATGCCAAAACTGTATAATTTTATAGCTTGGAAGAATCAAACACGGTATCCCGAGCACTTATTCCATGGCCCTTTGATAAGATTCCCCTCACAAATCGACAAATATATAGTCAAATATAATATATATATATGAGGGAGGTTATTGCACGGCTCTTAGAACACCTCCTTATAACGCCTCCTCCTGTGGAACCCATATGTGATGCATCCCGGGACTAATTGTTTTAAAAGATATTCTTCTCATTATGTACATCATCATATTAAAAAATCACTTAGTTCTAAAATTTCTAACCCCTTGAAATTAACATTTGAAAATTAGTCACTATTTGAGGGGCCAAATAGTTACCACTTTTTAAGAAGAAATTTGAGAGGGTTAAAAGTTTTAGAATGAGCTGATTTTTGAATACGATGATATACATAATGAGGAGAACATCCTCTAAAAAACTTAGCCCTTAGATGCATCATATGTGGGCCCCATATGAGGGGGTATTATAAGGGGGCGTTCTAAGAGGGGGTGCAATAACCTCCCTCTCTCTCTCTATATATATATATATATATCGGGTCAGGTTATATAGCCCCCTTATATAACCCCTCGCGCTGTGGGATCCACATATAATGCATCCAGGGATTGATTTTTGGAGAGAATGATCTAAATGATGAGGAGAACATAGTTACCTGAAATTAGCCTGTTCTAAAACTTCTAACCTAAAATCTAACCATTTTAAATCAATGGTCAAAATGAAAGTTTAAAATTTGCATATTTTTTAAAGACTAATTTGAGAAGGTTAGAAGTTTTAGAACGAACTGATTTTTGAATATGATGAAATACATAGTGAGAAGAACATCATTTCTAAAAATCAGCCCGTGGATGCATTACATGTGGGCTCCACATGCGGAGGGTTATATAAGGGGGCTATATAACCTGACCTATATATATATTTATTATATAATTGGAGTCTATTTTGTCAAAATTTTCTAAAATATTTTTATGAGTGTTTTTTATAAGCAAATTGCATATATATAGTTGTAAATTATTCGTTAAATAGAAGACATAATTAGTACTAAATAAAACTCTAGAATTAAATAACTCACTATAATATTAAATAAGTAACATACACAACTAACACAACAATACAAAATAAAACAACTATTGAGCAAGAACCCTAATTCTGTAGTTAATTAAAAAAAAGAAAAAGAAAAAGAAAAGGAAAAGAAAGGCTAGTATTACTAATTCGAATGCTTTAACATAGTAAAAATAATCACTGATCTATCTTTTTTTTTTTGGTCGATAAAAAAGATTTATTGAAGATGAAACAAATTATAGTGTGTTTAGATGAAGAATTCATGTTTCCCACGAGATTAATAAGTTTTTACAAATATGAATTTCTAGAAAATATGAAAACCTTGGTTTGTTTAACAACCACAGAAGAATCTTTAGAAAAATGAATCCTTGCAAATTTTAGAAGAGTAGGTAGGACTCGGAATTGAAAACATATTTCTTAATAAACAATTTTACAGGAATTTCCAAACAGACTATTAACATATTTAACGATGGATGGCTGGAGCCCTGAATTATTATTATATGGTTCCAAACCATAAAGAGCAAAGGTGGACCTTTCTCATCATGAGTAGTGTGCTAATAATAACTCGACTCTGCGCGCTTTGTATCGAACTGATTGAAATTCTACTAAAGCGGCAGTAATTTTGGTGAAATTGTTTAAATTTATTTATTTATTTTTCCTATTTTGTTTTCTTCAGCAATAGGTAACCATAATTGCCTGCCTATTGTTCCCCATAAAAGCTATTAGGGTTGCGGGCACGTGTCAACAGGGGAGAGTTCAAGCTAGCTACACCACCATCCAAATGGGAGTTGGATTTTTCTCAACACAACCCAACATCGTGACTAGTGGGGAGGACTTTTGTTGTCTTAAAACAGTTGAACGGTTAGTAGCTAGATGTAACCCCATGGCGCAGCAGTGTACAATTAGAATAATGTTAGAAATACTCTTAAGATGACTCTCATAAACTGGTAAAATCTGTTTGTGTGAAATTATTTTTTACTTTTTCAAGTTTGAAACAGATATTGCCATCTCATCCTAGAAGTCATCTTAAAAGTACTTCTAACATTATTTGTACAATTAATGGTTTTGGACCTTTTTGTGCAATTTTTCCATAAGACTTTTGGTATGGGATTACATATTGATGTCTAGAGGATGTCACGATGATCTCTTCCATGTAGCAGATCATTTTAATAAATTATCACCCTATTTTAATACTTCTAACTCTACTAAAAATTTATTTAACACTAATGATATAAATAAATGGTTCAAAAATCAACGAATTTTCTTCTAGAGTTAGAAATTTTAGAATGATATAATTTTTTTTTTGACTATAATCTACACAATAAGTAGATCATTACTATAGAGGCGTCATACTAAGCTCCTATTAAAATTGTTCACGGATCATCTAAAATTTTAGTAACTAGAATTGTTGTAAAGAAGTGAATTCACGTTTCAAAATCTTGCTCTATCTCTTCAAACTATGTTACAACAATCCCACTCCATAAATATTTTGGAATTTAGGACAATTTTTTTTAATTGATTCCTCCAACAATTCCACGCCTGCTTTCCTTCCCACTCCTCCTATTCCAGACTTTGTAAAGAACTATGTTGATTTCAAACCATAGGCATACAGACGAGTGGAGTGCATACGTTAGTGGGGAGACATATGGTCAACAATTATTGATCAGCTGTTTTAGCGAAGTATGTAGGTACCATCATTGCCTCCTATTGTTCCCCTAAAAACGATAGGGTCCATCCACGTGTCCGTATGGGAGATACATCTTTACTAGTAGGGTCCTGTTAACGTGTGCCCTATAAGATTGTTTTTGAGCTAGCATTTTTTTGCAAGTTAGAGGAATTTAAATTAACTAAATTTTTGTAGACATAATATTATCATTATTTATATGATGTCTACAAAAAATCAGCTCAATCAGAGATATTTAACCCTCCAAACAAATCACTTTAAATGTCAACCGTTCATTTGTACAATTAAAGTCTAAATTAAGTGTTCGTAGTGCTATAAGGTGCTAGAAGTCTCAGATTGAGCTGATTTTTTTGGATATGTTCCAAATAATATAAATAACACACATATAAAAAAATCAGGGCATTTGGACAAACTTAAGAAACTAAACAAAATACAAAACCTAAAAGTTTATCATGTGCCCTAAGGGCACATGTTAACAAAATCCTTAATAGTATAAGGGGCTCCTCTTTGCTACAGTGCCCCTAGGAGTGAGCCCCTTAAACTAGTGAAAATAGGCATGAAAGTGGAGAGAGAAAGAGAGAGAGGAAAGAGGCATAGTGTGGCGGTAAAGTTCTAGAGTTGGAGATGCTGATGAGGATGTTGAGCACTTTTGCTTTGAATGTCCCTTTGCAGAATTTATTTGGAGTCACCTTCTAATTGATTTGGGATATAATAGAACCATTCTCCCTCCAAATGAAGAGTTGAATTGGTGTGCTCAAAATTTTGGTGGGGAAGATTCTATTGCTTATATAAAAAAGTTATCCTTTAATGCTTTCTTCTACCACATTTGGGCTGAACGTAACCGAAGAATTTTTCGATCCGAGTCCCGCTCTCCATCTCAAGTTCTGAAAACTATTCGATATGAGGTTCGTCTTCGTGCATCAGTTTTTGACAAAGCAATTGAGGATTCTGATAGTAATCGTCAATTTATGGATCGATGGAGATTGGATACCAGGTTTCAAACACCACATTTTATCACATGCTACTGGTTAAAGCCTTATAATGGGTGTGTCATGCTAAATACGGACGGCTCCCACAAGGAGAATATTGCTGGATATGGTGCCATTATTAGAGATGAGCAGGGTGATGTTCTTGCAGCAGCTGCAGGTAGTTCAAAACCCAAATCCATCACTTTCCATGAACTGCAAGGCTTGGAGATAGGTCTTAGATTGGTTATTGTGAAAGATCTAGTCCTCCTCCCTGGATGACTATCCCTCTTATGCGCTCCATCAGATCCATGATAAAAAGCCTGAATTTTTTCAATATTCAGCATGTGTATCGTGAAACCAACAGGGCTGCTGATCACCTAGCTAGTCTATACCCCTTGAATGAATTTATCGAAGTTATTCCGATTTCGTTTGGAGAGGACTTGAAGAAAATTGTCTTTGAAGACAAGAGTGGCAAAGCTTATAATCGCCGCATGTACCTGTAACTTTTTTTTTTTTTTTTTTGTGTGTATTCGGTTGGGGTCTCCTTAACCCCCGCTTTCCCTCCAAAAAAAAAGTTCTAGAGTTGGAGTGTCACTCATATACCAAAGTTCCATTTAGTAAGCACTGACCACTTTACAAGTACTAAGATTTCAGTTACTATTTTACAAAAAAAAAGGAAAAAAAATTCAAAATCCAATGGATAGAAATAGCCTATCAAGCTCATTTTTGTTTGTTTTTTGTTTTATAATTAGTATGAAGCTCATCGCTGTTATTTATGCGTTTCGAAGGGTGGACAAAATAAAGGGAGAATCAGGCATAGTCGGACGACTCCGACCCGACCAAAATTGAGCTGTTCCAGCAAGATCAGTCGAGGCTCATGATAGGTTGGTGTCAGTAACAAAACCCAAGTCCATTCAATGAAGATTGTGGACCTGACAAATCAAGGCCCGTTTACAGTTGGGGTAGATTGTTATTGGGGTTTGTTACTCCCTGCTCCCACAACAACCCAAAATATTCCTAGGTTTTGTTTGTTTTTAGGAAATTTGTTTAGAAATTATGTTATAAATTTTACTAGTTTTCCAAAAATCCTACATTCATTAGATCCTGGGTTCGAGCCTTGGGAGCCTCATAATTTCTGTAATTTTTGTTTGCAAACTTTTTCATGTGATGATTCAGTGCTCATATTAAAAAAAAAAATTGGTTTTTAACGCCTCCATCTATCACATGTGGACCAAACAGAACATGAGAATTTTCAGGTCTGAATCATGCTTGCCATCTTAGGTTCTGCAAACTATTCGATTAGAAGTGCATGCATCTTTGTGCTTCAATGTTTGATGCCCCTCTTACAGACTCAGATTATAATAGGCAATTTAAGGATAGATGGGGGTTTACTGCTAGATTCCTGGTTCCTCAAGTGATCTCCTGTTACTGGATGAAGCCTTCTCCAGGATTTGTGATGATAAATACAGATGGATCGTGCAGCTGGTTTTAGTACTATCATTAGAGATGAAGAGGCTTGCAGTAATAGCAGACAATTAAGTTCCTAAAACAATTACATATCACGAGTTGCAAGGTTTAGAAGCTGGTCTTAGGTTGGCTGCTAGTCGTAATTATAGGAATATGCAGGTTGGGACTGATTCAATGACAGTCTTATCTTATTTTCAACCGTCTCAATTGATCCTCCATGGATTATAGTTGACCAATCTTAACCCATTAATTCACCAACCCGCCTAAGGTCAACCTTAACCCGAATCTGTTGTTGCTGGGTCTAAGGTAGATAGACATAACTCAACATAAATTTTAATTAGTGGATATGTGCTGGAAGACTATTTAAATTAGTGCATTATTTATGTAGTAAGATAAGAAGTGATAGATTTGATAAGTACATATTTAATTGCTGTTTTGGCGAGTAATGCTATTTCCACACAAAATATAACATAATATGAGATGATAGTACATCAGATTACGTTATCATCATTTGTGTTAGCTTTTGTGTGTTAATATATAGCATTTCTACGGACACTACTAGTGTTGGGTGAAAACCACCACCCAATTCAATCACGCAGATCTTCTCAAAGACACGACTAAGCTGAGATGTATAGTTTCGTTTCTAGAGACGCTGCAGTCAGCAAGTATCTCCCTGTACCTACGAAACAATTCATCGATGATCTCCTCACCAAAGTGTGTCACCAGAAAGGATTCCATGGCGGCTCTAACGCAGTTCGCGATATTGTTACTGCTTCTAAACTTGTCAATTGTCGTATTATCTTCTGCGTTATCCTCTTCACCATCCCAATTCACTTCAAATGTCTCTAGTCGATTAACGATGAATGACCCTTCACTTTCAATTACAGACTTCAATTCCTTAGGGGATGGCTTGTAATGAGGCAAGTTAAATGATTCAAATTTCTCCTCATCAATCAGTCCCTGCAACAAATTGATTAATTAGTTATGTCAGATCAATACTAAATAAACTCCCATCACTACTTAATTTCTACGGGTTCGCGATGATCTATCATTTCATTAGATGCCATGGTCTTTAGTTAAATTACATAATGATCGTTGAGCAATGCTATTCAACCCATACCTACACATGGAGTTGCATCTCAATGAATAAAGTCAAGTTAAAGTCTTAAATGTATCAGTTCAATACGCTCCCATATGTGTAGATACCTATGTATGTGCTTATTTTAGTGGGTTGAATAGCATTTTTCTTAACAAAAATAAAAATAAATTTACTACTCACATGGAATAACATTATTCAGTAACCAGAGATTCTAATACAAGAATCTTTGCCGAGCCCTTTTGACTTTTTTGGAAATCCCTTTAACAACAGCCAAATTAAATCAATCCCAAACACACTCCCTAAATATCATTTTTTTATCGTATTAATTAGGTTTGGGATTTGATACCAGAAAATTGAGGACCTACAATTTAGATAACCATGTTTCCAATCACTTTTAAAAAACGGTTTTTCAGTCATATAATATGATGTATACCTGCAAGACCATGTCCCTGAGTGCCACTGCTAATAGCTCCCAAATGTAACAGCAGTCTTTGCTACAAGGATCTTCACTTTCTCTACCCAAAAGTGTTAGGACCATTCCTCCTCCCCTGACTACTTCCGCCGAACGAGACCTCAAAAACACCCCAAAATCACTCTGAAATTGCTTCAGGTACGCTTCAACAACTGTTGGTTGGCTCGATTTTGCCAAGTAAATGTTCCCCTTATTGCTCTTCTCAATCCCTCGAGGAACCTGCCCGCTCAAACATTTAATAACCAATAGAATAATCAAAAACTCCATTACAATGATATTCCTACCTAAAAACTCCAAACATATCAATATGTCCAAAAATTCTAAAAATTTCTAAAAAATGTGTAAAACAGATTTACCCTCTATCTATTAAGCTTGTGGGCTTCCAACTCAAAACTAATTGGCAATGAGTGGTGTGACCCATGATCATTATATATTGGGTTTGCTAGGCTCTCATATCCCATGTGCGACTATTCTCATCAGATCCTGGGTCACACCACTCATTACCAATTGGTTTTGAGTTGGATGCCCACAAACTTAATACTATCTAACTCTAAGGAATCCAAACACCACAAACATATCAATGTCCAAAAATTCAAAAAAAAAAAAAATTACCCTCTATCTAACTCAAAGGAATCCTTCATTATTTCTCAGTGTATATTAACAACTATTTCCTTTAAAATTTATTTTTCAAATAAAAAATTCATAACATTAAAAATACAAAATATTCAAAGAGATCTTTGAAATAAGACCAGCCAACATTACTTTAAAAAAAATTACACAATGCAAATTCAAGTTTTCTACTAGTTTTTATCTAGTTTGTATCAAAATTCTAATTTTCATGCTTCAAAAGTAAATAACATCAAAATAAGAAGTGAAGACCTCGAAAAATATTAACTAAATAATTAAATTTTGTCAAAATCGATCTGTCACTAAAAACAACATACACAAATATTTTTGTTGTGCAAACAGAAAAATTACATTTTTAACTAGTTTGAATCCAAATTTGAATTTTCCTGCTTAAAAGAGAAAGACTATTAAAACAAAAAGTGAAGATCTCGACTAATGCTTTCCAAATATATAAATTTTGTTGAAATATGTTACTAAAAGCACCTCACAAAAATTATTTTGCAAAAAATTCAGAATAATTTTTTTTTAAAGAAGTATATTGTTGACTTATCTCATCCCTATTTTAAAATATATGTTTATTTTACCGTTATTTCCAACCAATTTTAATGGGATTAGAAATTTTAGAATGGTCTAATTTTTGTGAATATGATCTCTCTGGTGAGGAGAACATCCGCACCAAAAAAATCAATCCTTGGATCATTCCGTAAATTAAGGCCCTAGGTTTTGTTAGGGTTTTTTTTAACCCGAAGTCAAGTAACCCCAGTCAGGAAGCTAAGCACACTAACCTGAGATAACCAATGGAGACTGTAAGACGAATGCACGAAGTGCAGAGTCTGACCAGGAAAAAGTCTGCCATAAAATGTACCAGGCAGTCCTGCAACAAAACAATATGGCTCAAAACCATCTCCTTTGGTTTCCCTTAACTCATCATAGAAACCTTGCAAGGACCTGAAAATAGTGTTGAAGTCATTGCCGGGAAGATCATTAAGGAACACAAGAAACTCCGGTGAAGCACGGCCTAAGTCCCAACATCTATTGTAAATGGTATCCATGAGGTAGGAGATCACCAACAAGGTATTAGGTCCTGAAGAACAACCCATATCTGCAATTCCTATGCTCTTTGACATGGTATACTGCTTAGAGAATATATCCAATATAGCTTCCTCTATTATGGGCATTGTCATTAATATAGCTTTCTTCTGTTAAAACCGATCAAAAAAATAAATAAAAGCTTTCTTCTGTTAAAAATTCAAACAAACATTAGTACTATATATATATATATATATATATATATATGCTTTCATCATGAAAGATAGATAGAGAGAGACCTGAACAAAGGAGTTGGAAGAATAACTTGTTTCTCCAGTTCCCCCATTCATGTGGAAGTGTTGGATGACTTCCATAGCTAGGGAGTTTCTTTTTGTTTTTCTCATTCTTTTCACCCTTAGGAGGCTCTATTATATATAAACTATAGTCATGGGATCTCCTCTCGAATTAAAACACTTTTCTTAGCAATTTTTTTTTCCTTATCTCCTCTCGAATTAAAAATCCACAGTAAATTGTGAATCGTGGGAACCTTTTTGAATTGTGGGGTCTATCTTAAAATCCACAAAAATCATAGAATATTTTCTTTTTCTTTTGGCAAACCCCAACAATCATGGATTTTGAATTTGCGGTACCAAAAGTTAGGAAGAGACGTTCTGGATTTTTTAGAATGAGCGAATGGTTATAATTCATTCTCTTTTTGCTACCACGACAATTAAGGTTGGCAGTGTATATGTACCTTTGATTGCCAGAAAATAAAGAAAAATAATAAAGAATCTTAATTTTTTTTTCGAGCGGAAAATAAAGAATCCGAATTTGCACAAACAATAACGTAAGATTGATCCAGTTTAGAAACCGTACAACTCGTGTATGTGGTTCAGAAAATATATAAATTTATTTTGCTATTTCATGTTCTCAATGGCATTGGTATGGTGGGGTGCTAAAAGCATCTTCAATGTAAAGGTGATCTTCTTCTTACGTGGCATAGTTATCACCGCGTCTTTTTGGAACTTACTTCCTATTTGGCGAAAAAATATCTATTTGGCATAGTTTCTACTTTAACCCTATCTGTTTAGTTGGCATATCGAGTTAGGATAGGGTTGGCGGGTCGTAGGTCATTTTTGCCAGTTCTACTTCATATCCACATACCACATAATCTTTATATTGACTAAATATAGTTACATTAGAGATGATTTTACACAATATTGGACTGAAAACTCTCCTTTTATAACGGTTTCATGTAGAGGACAAACACTTTTTATTTTGTAAGCCTAATCCCTACTTTTTACCGTTTTGTAAGCAAATGAGTTAGTTCCTTCTTTTATTTTAAAATTGCAAACTTTTAGTGCATAAACTACCTTCCCTTTGCTAAACACGTAGACTTTTAACTGTTTTTGCTTATGGGAACTGATGATGTGGCAGAGAGAGAAAATAAGTTTTTTTAAAATTAAAAATGCTATAATTTTTAATTTACAATTTAGATATTAGCCAAATTTATATTTTTGGAAAGCATTTTTTAAGATCTTTAAAATGAGACCAGATAACAATACTAAATTCAAAAAAAAAAATCTTTGTAATTAGACTATGAAAACCTATAACTGCTTGCATAATAAAAACGTATTTGCATAGTAAAAAACGATGCAAATTATAATTTGCATCAGCTATTTTAGATACTTTTGAGTATCTGCACTTCTCTAAGTCTCTATGCAACCAGATTGTATAAGAAAAAAGTTAAAAAATTACATTTTATTTGCACGGGATATTTTTACATACTTTTGTGCATTTTTTTATGTTCATTAAAGTATTGTAGTTCATGGTATACAAGTTCAAAGTTAACTAATGTATGCAAGTTATAATTTGCATCGGCTATTTTAAATACTTTTGAGCATTTACACTTTTCTAAGTCTCAATGCAACCGGATTGTATAAGAAAAAAGCCAAAAAATTACATTTTAAACATTGCAAACTATAATTTGCATAGTAAAAAACGATGCAAATTATAATTTTCATCATCTATTTTAAATACTTTTGAGCATCTGCACTTTTCTAAGTCTCTATGCAACCAGATTGCATAAGAAAATAGCTAAAAAATTATATTTTAAACAATACAAACTATAATTTACATAGTTAAAAACAATGCAAATTATAATTTACATTGGATATTTTTACATACTTTTGAGCATTTGAACTTTTTTATATTCAGAAAAGTATTGTAGTTCATGGTATGCAAGTTTAAAGTTAACTGATATATGCAAATTAATTTGCATACAATTATTTGATTATAGCTTGGTAAATAGGGTTTTTTTAGATTTTTTTTTTTGAATTTGGAAGTCATGTGTGATCTTGTTTTAAAGATCTTGAAAAATGCTTTCCAACGGTATAAATTTTGTTCAAATCCGATTTATATTTTGAAAGTTATGGCCATTGTTATGTTAAAATTCATTAATTAGAGTTTGCTAACGTGCACCGTCGTTATTCAGCAGATGGGTTTTTCATCTTTTTACATCGCGTTAAGATGTGCGGAGGACTATCCATACATGAAAAAGAAACATGTCCTCTACTTCAATTTTTTCCCATACAAAGGCATCTTACTCATTTTTTGATGATTTTAAAGATATTTCTTACGTAGCACAACACTTTTGAGCACATTAGGCTTGCATTGGAGATGCTCTAAGGAACCCACCACCACGTATGTATTTATATGTACAAAGATCGCATTAATTTTTGGAAAACACGGTGAATTGACACAGCATTATTATTGGGTCAGACATACACAGGCCAACTGATTTTTTGGTTTTTTGTTTTTTTCTTTGGGGTAGACGACTTTGACAAATTAGCTAGTCGATTGTCTTTGTATCTGGTTCTCTAAGAAGTTAGGTTGTAACATCATATTTCTTTTCAAATGAAAGATGGTATGTATCTTTAACGTACCCCTTATTTTAATTTTTTTCTCTTGGAAATCACTGGTTTGGCCAGTGGTAGTTAGCAGTTACCTTCCTCTTTTGGAGTTAGGTCTTAGGGTTCGAATCATGCTACGGATGATTAGTTTAGACCATTAAGAATTGGCCCATGAACCTTTGGCTCAATATGCATCCTAAGAGGCCGTTCTCTTGACCGCTGCCTAGACGGGTATGGAGCATTCATCTGCAATACTCTATATATTGAAAAAACTTCAAAATTTGATTCAGTTTTTGGGTTAGATCGCTGTCAACATCGATGATGACACGACATATATAGTACTCTTATTATCAAGAACATAAGGGAGGGCTGCAAGCAGGGAAGGTCCGGCTGAAAGATGGACCTTACCACGTGCATGGTACAGCATCATCAGGACCCAAGTAAGTTTCAATGCTAATTCCGTAGCAGCACCAGCAGCTGTATGAAAAGGTAGTGATGATGAGTCCTGATCATCTAAGTCAAAAGCTAATAATAGGCCGGCCCGGGACCTTTTCTGACGATGAAAAGTGTCAAAAATTACTGTGGATGATGATGATGTTTAAGGCCAACTTTATGAATCCATATGGTGGCTCCACACAGGAAACGTGTAAGTTGTGTGTGAAGATGAGTAGCTGTCACGTTATGGATATAAATCAGTTGTGTAGACTTATACGCAAGTGTATGTGAAGTATAAGAATTCAGTAATGCTACGGTTAAAGCATTCTGGACTGCTACCTTGACTGCACCCTGACGTGGCGTCTTAGTTGGCACCTCAATTTTGTGCAACAACTTTGCTGATGTGGCATGAAATGTTTAGAGTAGATTTTTGTTTGCACGGAATCCCAAAAACATATTTAAACGAATACTAACCCTTGATTAAAACATCAAAACAACGGTTGACATCTAATTCATTTGAACAAAACTATCTCTTCTCCATCAAAACATAAACAAAATATCACAACAGAGTTAGCTAGGGCTTCGAACGAACAGAGAAGTGCTCCGTCGTCGTCGCTCGCTATCTCTCTTCGTAACAATAATGCCAAGAATACTTTCGTTGAGTTCATTAATGAATGGAGTAATTGAATACTAAGTTCTTAATCAAACTGAACCTCTCAATAAGTCAATCTCAAGATCTTTCTCTTTGCGTAGACATGTTTCTGAGTCCTTGTATGACATGATCTTTATGGAAGGAAAAAATGGAAGGAGGGTTGAGATTTCTGGATCTGGTGTTCAAGTGGGAAGGTTGTTATTAGTGATTAGGCTGATTCATCTCTCTTTTTTTTTTCCCTTTTTTCCTGTAGAATTGGCCATGACTCGATCTGCTTGTTGTGCAAATTCCCTAAATTTTAAGACATTGTGTCAACATCTTGAATATTACATTTCGCCTCATCCTCTAAATTGCTAAGAAAACTATTAATTCTTAGTCATGGTTCATTATCAGCAAAAAGACGTTTGACATTAATTCAACAGAGTTCACATATAATTTGAATTTCTAATTAAATAAGTTACTATATATCAATTGAAATTTTTGTAAGTAAAGCTCAAAATGAGCGGTACTCTAGTATGTATTGGACTAAAAGTTACAGGTGCTAATAACTTGAACTTTTATTAATGTTTCTGTCAGCCATTATTTCATCCCCAATTCATTTAAATATTTTTTTTTTCATTCTTGTGCTCGTGATTCCAGCAAAAGCTTTCATAGCTATTGGATTTAAATTCCAGATCCGATCAGAAATTAAAGTAGTAACCCAACCCACCAAATGTATTTGCTAGATAATATCCATCAATTTTTTTTGGAAAATATCCAGCAATTTTATGTACATACAAAAAGACCTTCACTGATTTTCCCGGGGTTTGCTAAAATTCTTACAATCCCCTACCGCAAGGGTTCGGGAAGAGGGGAGGAAAGAGAAAAGAAGAGAGGATGCATTGCCTCAGCAGAAACAAGATCTATTAGAAAATTACCATCGAATCTACAGTTATGCACCAATATGGATCTTTTCCTATCACTTAAGAAGGCTACAATCCAAGGATGGTGAGAGAGGTCACGGCGGCAGCGGAAGAAAAGTGAAGGCGACATGGAAGGAGAGCACCGCCGGCGATGGAGAGCTCACTTCTTCTCTGTTCGTTCGAAGCCCTAGCTAACTCTGTTGTGATATTTTGTTTGTGTTTTGATGGAGAAGAGATAGTTTTGTTCAAATGAATTAGAACTCAACCGTTGTTTTGAAGTTTTAATCAAGGGTTAGCATTCATCTAAATGAGTTTTTGGGATTCCGTGCAATCAAAAATTTACTCTAAATATTTCCTGCCAAATCAGCAAAGTTATTGCATAAAGTTGAGGTGCCAACTAAGGCACCACGTCAGGGTGCAGTCAAGGTAGCAGTCAAGAATGCAGTAAACGTAGCATTACTGATAAGAATTATGGTATTAGTGGTAGATTTCTATTATTTAATAATTATGGTTGCATGTTTATGGTATTTTTTTAAGAAATTAAACATTTAAAGGAATCCCCTGATGTGGTCACGAGTCGATGGAAACAAATCAATTTTCAGCCACCATGATCTGAGTTTTTATAGTTTGGAGTTTTGTGTTTTTGGTTGTGTTGTCCTGTTTTTGTTGTTGTAATTTCTAGATTTGTTTTGCCTTGTACTGGGTTTTCTTTTGGTTTGGCCTGGTGTTTTGTTTGTTTTAATTTGCACCTTTAGGTTGGAGGTCTTTTTGCTGTTTTGACCTCCTTGTTGGTTGCTTGTTTTAGCTTTCTCTTGTGCACATTGAGTTTTAGTACATAATTCTATTCCAACGATAAAAAAAAAAATGATTTATTGGTAGTTTACTACTAAGAACTAAGAAATTACTTCATTTGATTTTTATTTGGTCAATCTGGACTGACCCAACAGATTTGGTCAATCTGGATAAATTATTGCTGCTGGGATGACCAAATTTTTATTCATTGCTGCTGGGATAAATTTGTTCATGAAGAAAAACACAATCTTATATCCTTATTACGTACTACCGAGAGTCAGTCAACTTTAATTATAAAACTTAATTAATTCAGAACTCCACATATATATATATATATACTTCGGTATTCATGCATGGAAAACGAGTTGAAAGTAACCTACCCTGTGCTCAATCTAAATGTTGACCAGTCATTTGATGCTTGCCACATGTATTGGGAAACATGTTGATCACGACTTTGATGGAAACGGTTTGCATAGAATCTTCATCACATGAAATTCATCGGAGGACATGCATTGGAGGGCCATTATCTGGTGGTGGTTTTCATAGCTTTATTGGTGGCGGATCTATTGATAGATCAGATAAACTTAACAGTGTCTCTGCGCTTCTCACACATCTATTATAATTTATCTTCGCCTTCTTAATAGGTATCCTAGACAATAACTTCATTTTAAAATGTATATATATATGCAACCTGAAATATTCCCATGATCAAACCTCTCCTTGTACTTTGCTTTGTTTTTCTTTACCTCATTGGCTAGCATCTCTCGACCGCGTGTAAAACGGTTTCGGCCGTACATTACCTGTGGGAAGCAAAAAAAAATTTGAAAAAGAAAATGTGGAGGCCCACCAGCACATGCAATGACATTAGAGAGTGAATACGTACTCATCATATAAAAACATCTAAATGTTGACCTGCCATTTGATGCTTGCCACGTGTATTAAAAAACGTGTTGAACACGACTTTGATGGAAACGGTTCGAGGACATGCTTTGTTTTTTTTGTTTGCCTGGAATTGGCTAGCATCTCTCCCGACCGTATGTGAACCCGGTTTCGGCCGTATATTACCTAGGACCGGAAACAAAACATTAAAAAGAAAATGCACGTGGACATACTAGCATATGCTGCAATATGACATCATAACGATATAAGAGTGAATACGTAATCATCACACACGTTATCTTCCTTAATAATCATCATAATCCTTAAAAAAAAAAAAAAAAAAAAAAATCATGCCTATAAATTAAAGGCACGGGATGAGATATATGTTAAGGCGAAGAACAAGAAGAAAAAACATAAACAATTAATTAACATCCGTATCCATGGAAGTTTTTCAGCAACTCCACATGAATGGAGGCACCGGAGAAAAGAGTTATTTTTGTAACTCATTAGTTCAGGTCTTTCTCTCTCCTCTCTCTCTCTCTAAAAAAAAACATCACACACAACACACATAAGAGAAATGCTAGAAACTAATTATGCATGCATGTTTGTGGTTGTTTTGAATATTTAATTAAACAGAAGAGAGTTATAACAATGGCAAAGCCCATAATAGAGGAAGCCATAATGGATATCTTTTCCAAGTACACTACTACTATCCCCATGAAGAGCATCATAGGATTTGCAGATTTGGGTTGTTCTTCAGGACCTAATACTTTGTTGGTGGTCTCCTACCTTATGGACACCATTTTCAACAAATGTCGTGGGTCTGACGTCTGTGCTTCGCCGGAGTTCCTCGTGTTCCTTAACGATCTCCCAAGCAATGACTTCAACACAATTTTCAAAACCTTGCAAGGTTTCTGTGATGAACAAAAGGAAACCAAAGGAGATGGTTTTGGGCCATGTTTTATTAGTGGAGTGCCTGGTACATTTTATGGCAGGCTTTTTCCTAGAGAGACTCTTCACTTTGTCCATTCTTCTTACAGCCTCCATTGGTTATCTCAGGTGAGTGTATGTTTATCTAGCTTTGATCAAGATTACTACTGTAATCTTAAAGGGACGTACGTGTTTGTTTTTTTTTATTTTTCAGATTTTAAGGGTCCGTTTGGTTCGCGATTGGAAAACTTGTTTTTAAAAAACTAATTTACACCTAAACTAATATGCATTTTGTACTACATCCAAAATTGTTTTAGGATTTCCAATAAAATCATGTATGATTTTACAAAACAAAAAAATGTTGTTTTCTTTATTTTCAATGAAATCATTTAGAATTTCATAGTAAAGTCAAAAGAATAGTTTTAGATGTGATACAACATGTAGTTAATTTAGATATAAATTAGTTTTTGAAAACAAGTTTTCAAATCGCGAACCAAACGGGCCTTAAATAATCTTAAAACTTCAAATTTTAGACTTCAGCTAGTTTATTTTTAATAAAAAGAAGTTGGCACTTAATGGGTACGTGTAAATCTGAAAAAAAAAAAAAAAAGAGAGGTGAGGGGGAGTTACTTAAAAAATAAGTGGTGAGTCTTCCATTCCGGGGCAAAGCCAGGATTGTGTTGTTGTTGGAACCAAAGTATTTAAAAAAAATTGTGCAGGGGTCAATACATAAAATTTACCTATAATTATATATAATACTATAAAAAAAATTTAAAAAGAGTTCAAGAGGTTAAAGTGCCAGCCCCTCACATCTCAAGGTGGCTCCACCCCGGCTTCCACTTTAAATAGACTTTATGACATGAAGTCTTAAAAAATAAGTGGTAAGTACTCTTCCACTTTAAATAGACTTTAGAAATAAAGTCTTAAAAAAAACAAACAGTACCATGCACCTTATAATTTTAGAGAGGGGTTATTTAGCATCTTCTTATTCAACCCCATTAAAGTCTTTTTTTTTTTTTTTTTTTGTGAGACTCAAATGAAGATAATATCTAAGAGATAATTTCAGGTAAGTATAATATCTTTATCAAGAAGATCGTCATATTTAAAAATCCACCCGTTTTAAAAGTTCTACTCTTAAAAATTGGGTTCTGGCTAGAAAGTGTTGATTTCAACAAGCTTTTTATGTAGGCCCCACAAAAATAGCGGTTTCCATGTTTTTTTGT
The DNA here is from genome assembly GCA_002174775.1 of Macleaya cordata. Classification (NCBI taxonomy): domain Eukaryota; kingdom Viridiplantae; phylum Streptophyta; class Magnoliopsida; order Ranunculales; family Papaveraceae; genus Macleaya; species Macleaya cordata. Next base: position 405,804 of record MVGT01002292.1, on the reverse strand, counting down.
TTTTGTTTTTATTATAAGTAGTTAGGATCTAGGATCTAATTAATTCGATCACTCAAGAAAAACTTAAATTAATTACTTAATAAATTAACTAAACTAATTAATAAATGCATGCATGCAGGTTCCTCAAGGGATTGATCAGAGTAATAAGAAGAACATTTATCTTGCAAAATCGAGCCCACCATTTGTTCTTGAAGCGTACTTGAGGCAATTTCAGAGAGATTTCTGGGTGTTTTTGAGGTCCCGTTCGAAGGAAATAGTTGGGGGAGGAGGACGAATGGTCTTAACACTTATCGGTAGGAGAAGTGAAGATCCTTGTAGCAAAGAGTGCTGTTACTTTTGGGAGCTTTTAGCAGTCGCACTTGGTGACATGGTCAAACAGGTACTGCGTATGAAATTTAGTATTGCTGTTTGGATCGACCAAATGCCTAACCATATGCCAGAAGTATAGGTGGCATGATACATCCAACTGGCACATCATTTAGAAATTCACTCATAACACTTTTGAGAGGAAAAATGTGGTGAATTCTACCCTGTTACATAAGCATCTGACATATATTTTGTAAAATTTTTGGTCAAAAAATCATTATATTTGTGAAGTTAATTAATTAGTTGGGAGTCGCAGTGATGCATTCACTAGGGCAGTGTAAAACTATCAAATGAAAAAAAAAAAAAAAAAATCAGTAGTAGCTTATCCACATAATCTATATGCTCTTTAAGTATTCTAACATAGAAAACACAAATTGATTAATTGATTTGGTGCAGGGACTGATTGAAGAGGAGAAATTAAATTCATTTAATTTGCCTCATTATATGCCTTCACCTTCGGAAATAAAATCTGTAATTCAAAGTGAAGGATCATTCATCGTTAATCGATTGGAGACATTTGAAGTGAATTGGGATGGTGAAGATGCAGAAGATACTGCAATTGATAAGTTCAGGAGCAGCTACAACGCAACAAACTGCATTAGAGCCGTGTCGGAATCCTTACTAGTGAGTCACTTTGGGGAGGAAATAATTGACGAACTGTTCCGTAGGTACATGCAGATTGTTGCAGACCGCGTGTCCAGAGAAGAATCTAAATATATCAACATAGTCATCTCCATGACAAAAGAATAGGGTGATCGAGGAGTGCTAATCTAAGAAAAAAATGGTACGAGGCCAAGCTGGCCGGCTATGTTCCCTAAACTAGGTTTAAATTCAGTCCTATCTTGTATTCCCAATAAATTAAGTCTTTGGCAAGAAGAGATCTTCCAAATAATCTATATCTATTTCTATACTACCATATAACTTAAATATTTGAGTGAAGTCTATTTTGTTAAAATTTCTTAAAATATACCCTTATGTGTGTTTCTCTTTTATCAAATTACATATATATAGTTGTAAATTATTTACCAAATGGAGGGTATAGTTAGTATTGAATAAAACTCTAGCATTAAATAACTCTAAAATAACATCAAATGATCAGTATACACATTAATAAACAACATTTAATAATTACACTTTTTCTTTTTGAAGAAAAAAGTGTTGAAAATAAGAAATCTAGGCACCGTAAACCAATCGACTCGAGTGGCCCAGGATCTTTATAACCAATTAATCAACAATGAGTGGAGTAGCTCATGATCTTTATATATTAGGTTTGCAAGGCTTTCATTTTTTATGTGAGACTATTCTCAATAAACCATCTTCACCAATGTCACGCCTCCTTTTAGGAGAAGCTTCTTCTTCCAACTTGCCAAATTTTTTTTATCAAACTTTTCAATAATGGCTGGGTCCCAGTTAGATTTAGAGGTTACCTTTGCACCTAATGGCATGCCCAAATATAAGAAAGGTAATAATGAGTCTGTAGAACACCCAAGTCGATTAGCTCATTCTTGCAAAAATGGCACTTCTCCAATAGAAATAAGCTTGGCTTTTGAGGTATCAATGGCTATATATGTTCTACATGGGGAGACAATCATCAACACCAATAATCAACTTTTGTATCATTTCCATATAGACCTTACAAGAAAAATCTCTGCCCAAAAGCCAGCTCTATGGTGGGTTGACAGTACAAAACCTAAGGGCTAGATGACATATGGGGTCACGTGCACTCCAATAAATGCACAAGAAATGAATTGAGGGCCGACAGGCTCTTCCTCCAACAAATTTATCCCAGCAGCAATGAATACGTAATACGGTAGTTCATCCCAGCAACAAATTTATCCCAGCAGCAATGAATACGTAATACGTAATAAGTTGGTTTTCTTTTACTTTATGTACCATTTTTTCATTCTTTAATATATTTAATTTCAGTCTCCCTTCAAAAAAAAAAAAACACAAGGGAAAATAATATATTTATAGGAGGTTATATAGCCACTCAAATTAGCCTTTAAGAAATTTGTAAGTTTAAAATTTTTATTTTGACCTTTGATTTAGAACTGGTAGATTTAACATTAAAAATTTTAGAACGGTTGATTTTCAAGTTACTATATTCTTCTCCTCACCATGTAGATTATCTCCAAAAATTAGCATGTGGATGCACTGTATATGAGGCCCACAAGAGAAATTTTTTAGGGGGACTATATATCCTCCCTGATATTTATATAAGTTTACATGATGTGGATAGATTTAGAAACCCAATACAATACAAAGAAGGAACTTAGAGCACTTCTAATAGTCTTTTCAAATTTAAAATTTGGAGGAAATAGGGTGTTCATTCTGCTCAAGCTGTGCTTTCATATTCATTTCTCAGCTTTTAAATTTTTTATGGAGCTCTCAAACGTAATTTTTTTTAAGGATCTTCAAATTTTGCCATATTTTTTGCGTTGAGTGTTGGTCTTGGGTTGTTGATTTATTTACAACTCAATACTACCAACCACTATAAATTAAAATAGCTATTTTATTTTAAATTTAAAATGAAAATGAAGAATACTATTATTTGATAAAACTTTTAGGTACATTTTCCTAAATAAATTCTTCTCAAATTTAAATTGAATTTAAGAAGACTATTGAGTGCTCTTAGAAAAATCTATCTATTTAGGTAGTGCCTTTATCTCTATTAAAATCTTAGATGAGTAGGATTTGTGTTGTACACGAGTCCTTATTCTTTGTATAGGACTCTTTATTAGGTTGGGTGAAGCCAATTGATCGAGTCTGACAAGTACCAATCCCCACGAGTCTATTTGCGAAGCATGCATGTTTACTTGATTTTTATTTTTATTTTGTTGCGGGAATCTTGATTTTTTATGTTCGGCTGTATTAAGAGATTCAAGGCGTTGATCAAGTTTAATTAATAACTCATCGTCATCATCAAGCATCTGAGTAGGCTCTCGATAGCCAATGACCTGATCATCAGCTAGCCCGGTAGAAGAAACCAAACCAACTGAACATGGATCTTTGATTCAACGGTTTTGCACTCCTCCTAAGACGTGGGAGATCTTGAAATCAAAATTCTTAACCTGTGGTTTGTTATTTTGTCGGCCCATGTAATATATGTAGGTACTATAGCCCTTCGGTGGTAATTTTCATAGCTCTTTGGTAGCGGTTTTGTTGATAGATTAGACGTACTTGTCAGTGTTTTTGCGCTTCTCACACGTCTATATCATAATGTATCTTCATATCCTGGGTAATAGTCCACTCCTTTAAAAGAAAACGGTTTTTTACTTATTTCCATTGATAAACCTAACCATCTGTTATCTGAGTTGGGCTACATATGTAAACAAAAAATGGATTTGGGTTTGTCCGTGGTTTTAGGCTTGGGCTTGGGCTTAGACTTGAAGTGGGATGTTGCCAACACTAATTGTTTCATGGTTTGATTAATCATTAAAGTCTTTCTTTCTTTTTTCTTTTTTCTTTTTTTAATTCTTTCCTCTTAGGTGTGGGTTAAAAAACCCACATTATTAATACCTGACCTAATGTATAGAAAAAAAATTGATATTTTCACCTAAATTGATTCTTAAAATTTAAATATTTTTTTTTTATAAAAAATGTCTATTCATTGAACATGCCACACATGACTAATTTTAGGATGAGTGACATATATTCTCTCCCTAGTCTAACTTTTAAAAGTTAGAAAGTCAACCCATAATCTTTTATAAAGTACAACTTTTAATAATTAGATTAAAGCATCTTTAATGCAAAATGTCTATTTTTTTTTTCTACTTGGAGTATTTCATTAGACAATATCTTGTCTACGTAAATAATAAACTTTGTTTAAAAAAAAGAGTGTTTTCACCAAATAACCCCTTTCACTAATTGGAAACTAACATATAACTCAACTCCAATGAGAAACTAAGATATAACCTTATATTTGATTTAGTCATTTGGATTTTCACGTGCACTCACTTAAACCTCACATAACCCTTTGAAAGTACAACTACAAACAAAAGCATAAGAACTGAACTACTCATCTATAGGTCTTTCTTTCTCTTCCTTACACAAAGATAATTTGAGGGCACTTTTGGTATTATAAAAGTTAGGTCCTTAAGTGACTCACATGTGTCGTGTGTGATGAACATTTTAGCCACGAGTCTCCCCACATGCACTACACTCGTGTGTGAGTTGGTAATCTTCGGACAAACCCTTTTGGTGCGGGAAGCTGCTAGCGTAACACCACTTCTGGTGTCGACAATTGATGTGGCACCGAGCTGGCGCCTCAAAATATGCTCAGCTTAGTTGCCACGTCAGTAACCTTATTCCTGTTTTGAAAAATTACTTTCTTCCATTTTTTTTGTTTGGCGCGGCTTTTAAGGACCATTAAAAAACAATTTATTCCATTGAAGAGATATCTGGGTTTCTTCTCTTCCCTCTTTGAAACCAGATCTGGCTCTCTAGATCTATCCCAATAATGTCTAAGCCCATTTTAAGACAGACTTGCACAAATACATAATCTTGTTTTTCAAGAAAAATAAAAGCTTTCTCCATATAGGTTAGAAATCTGCTGGATCTTTCCGTCTTAGGAATCAGATCATCTAACCTAGCTATTACTTTCTCGTAATTCCTGTTTGAAACCAGAGTTTTAACTTCGGCAATCTCCACACATGACCAGTAGTATCCAATCGATTCATACTGCTTCTTTAACAATTCTTTGCATATTTCGTTCTCTGCATCGGCCTTCGTAGTTTTTCCTACCTAGATCTGAGTGAGCTTCACGAGTCCTGCTCCTCCTCCTCCTCTTTTTTTTTTTTTTTTTCTGGTATTGGGAAAGATCTGGAGAGACAGATCTGGTTTCAAAGAGAGAAGAGAAGAAACCCAGATCTCTTAAATCGTCCTTTAGAATGGTCCTTGAAAGCTGGGCCAAACAAAAAAATGTAAGAAAGTAATTTTTCAAAAGAGGAATAGGGTTGCTGACGTGGCAACTAAGCTGCGCATATTTTGAGGCGCCAGCTCGACGCCACGTCAATTGTCGACACCAGAAGTGGTGTTACGCTAGCAGCTTCCTTTGGTGCGACCCACAAGACCACCTCTGGATGGGTAGGCAGTCAAGTGACAGAAACTGTCAATTCAAGGAGTAAAATTCAAGTTCAGATTTTTTAGGGGGCAAAATTGAATTAGTTATTAATTCTGAGGGGGTAAGTTAAATTTTCCCAATTATTCTAATTGGAAGTCGAAAATTCGAAACCCAAAGCACCTCTTTCGACTGTATCTCCCAAAACCCCTGTTTTGGTCTTCTTCAAAACCCCATGCCGGAGAAGAAGAACTGGCCGTCGGAGAAGATACTTTCAGGTAAGTTCTCTCTTCCCTTCCTAATTCTTTTTCAAAATTTCTTCTTCATCTTGGATTTTTTTTTTCCCAAAAATTTAGGCATGTTTTGGTTATAAACTTTCTTCGTTGCGTTAAAAGTCCATTGAAGAGTCTGATTCCCAATTGATGCTCACCCGTTCTATTTGCTTTCTACGACTTTAGGGATTTCTTTCTTCGACTGCGACCTAAATATCATCATTTGTTGATCACTTTTTCATGGATTTTCAAATGGAGTTGCCTGAGATTTCTAAAATTAATAAGAGATATTTAAATCACACAATTTACTTACTTGTTCCAATTGGGGACTGCCCTGTTTAAAAGGATTTCTTTTAAATTGAATCTTTCACCTGTTCATATTTTCTTAATTCTTTTTTTTTTTTCTGTATCATTAATTTGATGGAGATTATGTGGACTTTCTGCATAGCAGGGCACCTCGATTGATCGATTAATTGAGAAATGGAGGTGATGGTTTTAGAGGAGAAAGATGCAGTGGATTGGATTTACAGAGGAGAAGGTGCTGCAAACATAGTCCTCGGTTACACTGGATCATCTCCTGCTTTTGTATGTCCACATCTCTCTCTTTCTCTCTCTTTTTTATTGTACCGGTGTTTTACACGACCCACTGGCCTTGCATGTTGAACACTTTTTGAGATAGGAATCTCTATTTTTGCACATTGGAGGTACTTTTGTTTGTTTTTAACCACTTGAAAGAGGAATCTCTATTGTTGCATTCCTTATTCCAATTTGGGCACCCCATGTGTTTTAAGAGAAAAAACAGATACTTTTATTAGAACAGAAGCAAACGTGATCTTTTTTGCTTTTAAAAAATAAAAAAGAAACGACTTTACTCAAAACTTTGTTGACCAACAGAAAGCAAGACCAACCGGAATTGGACCCGGGTCTAAGCTGTCATCGACAATAGACACTACCAGCTGATCGACAATAGACACTACCAGCTGTGCAAGCTTTAGCACATGCAAAATTGTAAAATTGTCCTTGTGATAAAATGACTCTTTGTAGTGCATGTGAAGTCGGGATTGTGTGTGTGCTTCATTTAAAGAAAAATGAGGGTTAGGTTGGCCATTTTGATTCTAGATCATATTTTTCAGTGGGTCAACATCTTTTGGCCAAGGTGCTGGGAGGTATGTTAAATATTTGAAATAATTGCCAAACATGTCAAATTACAAAATGTAGGGATGTATATCTAAGATTGTGTATTATAACATGGGTGCCCAAAACAGAAAAAGGTGGGTGCAACCGTCCAATAATTAGCTCCATTGAAAGAGGCTTGAGACACACCATTTGTTGGGTAGCTACCGAACTCCAGGTCGCCTTTTTGGAATATGTGTGCACGTTTATAGGTGCCCTGGAGTTCGGTTTAAGGTACTTCCCAAGCAAAAGTCAGCTTGATCAGTAATTTCTTGCTATTAGATGGGTGGCTGCATACAGGAACCACACTCTGGAGACAACATGTGCTGTCAATTTTATGAATACCTGATCCATACCGTGGTGAGAAAACGCACCAAAAATCAACCAATTAAGCGTTTGGATTTGAGCATTCTATATAACCGGTTAAGAACACATTAGTTTTTCATTCAGAGGTCTACTCATGAAGCCTCTGATGTAAATTGCTTAGAACCATTGTTCTCATTTATGAGTTGAAAATGTTTCAGATGAGTTACAAAAACATTGATGGTTAAGCGCATGTCATTGGCTTAATTATTAGTCTGGGAGATTTCGTAGTTGGGACCCATCAAATGACATAATTCATTTCTTATCAGGAACCAAATCACTATGTTGATCAATCTTGTTTCGAACTTAAAATCATGCTTCATTTCCGATTTTATCACTATTTTCTGTTTGATACTACTAAGATTTGGATTGATTACTCTGGTCATAAGAATATAATAAGAGATAATTTGATTGATATGCTACAGGTTGGAAAAGTGATACGAATACAAAAGGCTCCGAGGAACAAACACCAGTGTACGATTGTTACCTCAGTTTTCTCCATGCATGAGAACATTCTATGGAAAGATAGCATAGACCTTGTCTCTTGCACTTCAAAGGAAAATGCCGGGCAACTGTTCGTGTTGAATGTGATGGTCCCTTTGTTAGGCTCTAAACATGTTGATGATGGGGTATGTATTGCTCGTGATACTTGATGTGGTTTTGACCCAAGCTTGATATGGAATTGAAATCTAGCATTGATGTTATCATGATTATCCCAGCTAATACTACTTTATAAGAAGGTAGTCTGATTATTAGCATACTTTTGGAAAAGGAGGATATGTTTTAACTAGTTATGATATTTGATATTAAACATAATCACATGTTCTTTTTATACGTTGAACCTTCTGTTCTAGATACAGATGTGTAGATTTCTGTTTCCACGCTAAGAAACTCCAAGGGTCAACAGAATTCATTTTACAGATTGTTTTTCAATTGTGTTATGCAACAAGAATGCTAATGGCAATACGACATTACCATCATGTTTATTCTAAATTCTAATAGTCATAAAATGTCTCACTTCGGATTAGGTATATTGTTCCATATCAATCCATTGTTGGTGTGTTCCTCATGGCTTGAAGATCAGGAGAAAGAAAAAGGAAGAAGAGAGGAATAACTTCCCATCATATTTTCCCTTTGAATTATCATGACATCAGAAGTATGGAAAAGATTTTTAATCTTGACTTCTTGTGTAGGTGCGTGTCCTTGTGTCCAGGGAATTCTTGGAGGCTGTTGAAAAGAATATTCTTTTTCAGCGTCCTGCTTGGCGTGTTGATGCTGCCAAGATTAATATCCTCTGTGATTCTGCACTTCTTATCTCAGATCATTCAGTTTTCCCTGATGGTAAAGACTAGCCTTACTATGCATTGAACAGATATCTTTCTTATACCACCATTACTCCTCCATGACTTTACTGGGTATTTTGCAGAATTACTTGTAAAAAATTTCTGAGACCCAAGTGCAAAATTTCACTTGGCAAACCTAGAAGAACATGAAGACTTCAGTTCGCAACTGCATTTAAAAAATTAGGATGCGTTGCTGTATAATCTTCTATGCAGAATTTCCTGATAAGCACACAATGTGATAAGAACGTTTTTGTATAAAGTTTACTGAGATGATGTGCAGTTATCTCAGGCATTCTTTGAAAGTTGCAAGGATTTAATTTTTCTTTCTCCGTTTCAGGTATTTCTAAAGAGGCCCCTTGCATATCAGTAGAAATAAAGGTTTTTCACTTACTTTCTAGCGCTCTTCTGCATATGCATTCTACGCTGTCTTTTTGATTCTATGTTTGTATTTGAGGGAGCAGCCCAAATGTGGTTTTCTTCCATGTTCAAGATTCATAGCTGAAGGAAATGCGCTCAAAAGGAATATATCACGTTTCAGAATGCACCAAGTCCTGAAGCTTCATCTAGGAGAGGTAATCTGTTCTTCTTGTGAAATTATCAGAAGGCCTTCAAAAATATGAGTCACAATGTGGTAAAATCAAATTATTCAGGTATTTTAGAGTGTCATAAAATTCAGTAATGAACTGTATCAACTGTACCATAGTTAAACTAATCACCAATTAAAAACAGCCACTCTTAGTGTGTGTGTGTGTGTAGTTGGGAACAGGTTCCACCTGTCTTCAACTTATAAAGATCAACCCAACTTATGAGCGGTAAACAACCATACAGCCCTGCAGGACAAATTTTTTCTGTAAGTTATTTAAGTTATACATTTATTTTAAATCCAAGTTGAACCAGAAATCCTCATGGGGATCCAATCATGAAGTGTGAATTTTAAATTGTAGTATCACGGAATTTATCATGCAATTAACTAACTTCATCATTTACAGTTATTTTTTATCACTTATTATACCTAAGACATGTTACAAACTGTATGTCAGATATCACAAATAAGTGAATATGATCCTCTCGATCTGTTCTCTGGATCCAGTGAAAGAATAAATAAGGCTATCAAGTCACTCTTTACCACCCCACAGAACAATCTCCGCATATTCTTAAATGGTTCTCTCATTTTTGGGGGCTTGGGGGGTGGGACAGATGATACTAGTATTATGGTGAATGAGGCATTTGAAGATAAGATAGGGGATGTCATCCAAACAAAGCGTGGCCTGAGGTTAGCGAGTTTTCAAAATCTTGTTGCAGAGACAATTTTCCAATCAGGGGTGCTAAATCAGCTTTTGGAAGCTCAGAAATGTGATTCCTTCGATATAGAAGGGGCAATCCATGCGTATTACAACATTGTTTCTGAGCCTTGCAAGGTGTGTCAAGACTTGGGTGATAATGAGCTCTCACAACGTTATTTGCCCCTACACTCAATTTCATTGGAAGAAAGCATAAACATTGTGAAGGACTATTTGATAGCTGCAACTGCAAAGGATTGTAGTCTGATGATCAGCTTCAGACCGAGGGAAGATGAAGATCAAGTGTCCTCATATAGCACTGTATGCCTGGAATCAACTAACCAAATATTCGATTACAAGGTACTAATACTTTACAAAGTCTTATTAAGATTTTCTTATGTACTTGATGTGAGTCAATTTCTCTGAATTGCATAATTGATTAGTGGCAATCACTGTATTCTGTGAACTCCCGGCTCAGAATGCTTTTTTGTTAATTCTTCTGAGCTTCATTGATGATTTTCAATATACTGACTTTGTACAAGTAGATAAGAGTTTTTATCAAGGGGTGATTTGCTGTATTGCTAGAACAGATTAGTAGGCATCTCTTTAAAGCGAGATGAGCGCTTATCTAATATTTCCCCAAGCCACACTATCTTTTTTTTACACGTCGAAATGCCAATTTAATTTGAATTTTCTTGTAGGCTTATTTCATTGACCTGGACATGAAAGCTTTCAAGAAGATGGTTTATTACTATGAATTGGACCAGAAGATAGTGAGTTGCTACACTAAAATGGAGAAGCTGGTACATGGACCACCAGACTCCAACGAATAAGGGATCTCGTCTGAAGCTGCATGGGGGATCAAATCTGACGAAGTTGTGAGGAACTCCTGTTGTGAAAGTTTCGATAGGTTGTAGAACATAATAATATACTTAAAACTATGCCTTTGAAGGATTACTGCTAAATGCTGAAGTTGTTGGCTACCAGGTACTTAATGCTATGTTTGGCAAGTAATAAAAGTTTGAAGAACATTTTGGTCAGTAAAGTAGGACATCGTTCGGTGTACTTTCTACCTGTTGCTATGGCCACTACGACCATCCATTCGCTCGAACTACATTCTGTTGATTTGCCCTTTAATTTGTAGGAATATTACCAAAACAGCCTGTTAACCACCCAAATAATTTCTCAAAATTTACAGTTCACCATTGTTCAATAGGAAGTAATGAGTTATCTCCTTGAACTATCTTCTTGTTCGAAAAAATAACAAATATTTTACTGGTTAAACAGTGATTGTAGTATAGCCTTTGAAATTACCAGAGACTAGAAGTGTTATGAGTACAACCCCCCAGAAGTAAGTTCTAAATTGGAAAGGAAGGAGATAAGAGACACATGAGATTCCCCTTCACCCACTACTAACGAAAATGATACCTCAGCTACCTAATTTGTGTTTTCTCTCTTTATTGAGAGAGAGAAAGAGAGAGAGAGAGAGAGAGAGAGAGAGAGATGTGTTTTAAGTCCTCCATAACATAATAGTCCCCACATGTCACGCATTCTCATTTATAAGGTTAGATGGATGTTTTTATCAACTTCATTTAACAAGGAAAAAAAGTGGACATGAAATGAAGTATAGTTAATAGGTGAAAATCCAAAAATCTAAGTCAATGTGGTCTCACTAATTTGTTTGTGTTTGTTCAATCCTCACTTGGTTGGGGTTCTTCATAATCAGAATATTGTTAATGCCACTTAGTTGACTCTCACTTCAGATGGTAAAATCGTTCAAAGTTGAACCTTGAACATGGATTTTTTTTATGAGACAACCTGGGTTTTTAAATCTGCCTATAACTTAAGACGCTAACAATTAACCACGGACCAATCTCACCAATAAAATAGAATAAAAAAAATGCAATGCCTTGTCGTCCTCTTTAACTGATAGATGCATCTTAATTAAGAATGGCATTCTGCTCTGAATTATTATTATCATTATCATTATTAGTTAACATACTGTAGAAAAAGCGATTATCAGATCTTAGAATCCAGATTTTGGATTATCATTCAATCTGTGTCTTTCTTTCTTTCTTTCTTTTTTTTTTTCTTTTTTTGTCCATCATATTTGTGTGGTAGATGTTTGGACGCAAGTACCCATGATACATTACTGATTACCCTGTATGAGAGAGAGAGAGAGAGGTCATGCAAAGCTACATTAAATGCTAACAATAGAGCTCATAGGTGGCCCAGTCAAGAAGTTTTCGACTAGCATTTACTTGTATAGTCCAACTAGCACTGCACCAGCTGCATTAGTCTCCAACCAATTTTCCACCAAATAAGTTAACAAACACCAGTAAAAAAATAAATAATAATTTTTTTTTCTTTTCTTTCATTTTCTTTTAGAAAATAAAAGATTAAAAAAAAAGAAGCTCATGCTGCTGCTCATCAAAGAACAACAAAAACTAAAAAAAAGAAATCCTTGGGTCCCACAATAAACCTTTTAAATTGAAGCTAGCAGATGATCCATCTTTCCTTATTTCTATAGCTTCTTCCCTTATTGAACTAATTCGAAAGTATTTCTCTTTTCAGAAAAATGTCAAAGGTTCTATCTATATCTCTTCTTATATTTATTTATTCTTTCTTTGTTTAGCTTGTTTTTCTGTTTCTGTTTCTTTCTTCTTTTTTCTCATTCATTCTTTCTGTCCCTTCTCTCTGTTAACTGACACTTGCTCCAGAGTAAGCAGGCTAAGTACATTTTCCATATCTCCTTAGATCTCTCATGTATTCTGCTCTTGGGTTCATTATAATTTAATTCCAAGCTCAGCAACAGTAGTAGTAGCAGTAGTAGTAGTAGTAGTAGTAGTAGTAGTAGTAGTAGTAGTAGTAGTAGTAGTAGAAGTAGAAGTAATAAATGGCCTGACTACTCTCTTGTTGTTGCAGTTGCAGAAAAGTGTAGTGTCAGTGGACCTGTTATGTTCAAAGTGCAAGAAGAAGGTAATGAAGTTAATTGCAGGAATAGAAGGAATAAATTCGATAGTCCTTGACCCAACGAAAAGTACGGTGACAGTTATCGGAGAAGCCGATCCTGTGCAGATCATTAAAAAGGTGAGGAAATTCAGAAAATCTGCAGAGTTTATTAGTATAGGACCTTCAAAAGATGAGAAGAAAGATGAGAAGAAGGATGTCTACCCATATGTTCCAAGAACATGTCAAAAGTGTGATGTTTGGTATGTTGTGGGGGAAGACTACAATTACTGTTCCATTCTATAAGTGTTTCTCTGTATTTTCAAAAGCACATTTTCAATGTATCTCTCTTGAAATAACTCTTCAGGTTCTGGTCTATATATGATCAACTTTCTCTCTTCGTCTGTATCGTTTACTATGTCTTTGTCTTGCTCATTTTAGTTTCTTCAGCTTTGATCTTTAGTGTATTTCAAGGTTCTCCAAATTTCACAAATTCATCATATCTAGTACTTTCTTAGTTAATTGGAATAAAACTAAGAATGAACTTGAATCTAGACCAAGTACAGCAACAGAATGTTCTTTCATTCCTAAATTGTAGTCTGCTTAATTTATTTGGTTATGATGTGAAACTCTTTCAACAAATTTTAAGCTCATTGTTCTTCAGCTATATCAACAAATTCAAGTGTCATCAAACCCATCCTGGGTGGTTGGTTTTTTGGTTCATTTGTGTGGGTAAAGGAAGAGGATGCAATAACTTAGTTTTCATTCAGAGAAGCAATCGTGCATTAGCATTAACTACAAGAACTACCCATTCCTACAGTAGGGCCTTCTACGTATAAAGACTAAAGTGAAACAACAATGAGTACTGAATCTGAACATATGTATGTGATGGGTGAATATAAATGAACCTCCACATTCTACCTTTCACTATATGATCTTAACATAAGTGATGGGTGAAATATAATGAACCCCCAAATTCTACCTTTCACCAATTGTAGAGACAACATAAATGCACCACTACTCAACTTTCGACGTAACTGCCATTTCAATTGAAGTTCTAGCTATGAAGCTTAGAATTCAATGCTAGCTAGCTCATGAACCCTGCTTGGTGAATTAAGATTTTATTTTTTAACTAACTTCCAAGTTAATGAATAGCAATGAATAGGTTCCAAATATTGGTTGATTCAACAACTAAACATGGATTTAACCAGACATTGACAATGTCATACAGGTATATATATATATGAGAAGTCAGTTACTTTCAGATTATGCTCCCAAATTCTGTCATTTGTCAATTACTTTTCTTGTGTATTACTACCAATTTTTCTTTCTTTTCTCAATATCTCATTCAAATTCCCTTCCTCATGAGGTGTGGGTCGCTGATAGCTTAGTTTGACAACTACTAAGTATTTCCGTTCGCTTTATGGTTTCCCTAAACAATTAAACCGAACAACTGTGGGGTTCCCCATTAAACAATTATAAACTAACAACAATTCAATCGATATTCGCCTAGGTCATCATCAAATGAAGAAAAAGATCGATTGATCCCACCGTGTGCATACGAGTAGGATGTGATGAATTAATCCACGAACATCATGTATAAAAGCAAGATAAGAGTTTGGACCAGTGGGGTACGATGGTTTGTGTTTGTCTCCTTGCGTATATGAACATAAAATCACAATGAGTCGATGCTTTTGAGATACGTCGTTATATACGTGCCGACAACTTGGTCTTTATTCGACATACTACTAAAACCAAAATAAACAATTCGAGAAAGGTGTCAATATCGTCGAAAGCTCAACGTAGCATCAAATTTAATTTTTGACAAAGGGAAAGGTGCGCATTGTGATTGTTTTGATATCAACCTTGGTTCTTCTGATGTGTTTGTTCATTTACAGCTGATGACCTATGAACAACATCCGCTTGCTTATCCATAGAAGGAGACCTTTTAACATTTGATTAAGACAGAAAAAATAGCTAATCAAACATTAATAACAATACACAAATTCTTGCATTAATCATTTAGCTAAAACACATCAGCAATAGGTTGTTAAGATTCTGTTATTTCTGTTGTGGTAGATTTGCCAACTCAGCAAAACTGTTATTTCAGTTAACTGGAAGAAGTCTTTGTAAATATCCTATCTATAAATATCAGACTCTCTCTCTCTGTTTCTCATTTAAGAGAACAGAGCTTTGGCTTACACCTTTGTGCTCAAAGAGTACACAACTCTATAGCTTAAGCAGTCACTTTAATTTACTCAAGCAATCTCTTGTATATATACATAGGAACCGAACGATTCGCTTACATAGAATTATTCTTACAATGAGTTTACAGTGGTGTGAGGGGCCTACATGAAGATGATCCAAGAGTTGATTTTGAGTGAGGATGTTCTCCTCAGGACCCATTCTAAAACTTCTAACCCCATCGTCCATTCAATGCAGTTAACAGTAAAATGAATTACTAATCACCCCATCGTGCTTATTTATCATTTAAAAGAGCTATTTATTTGGAACTTCAAATAAGTTTTAAGTATAGAATTATTAATTTAAGATTGAAAAAATGCTAGGCAGACCACTGAACCTGACCTTAATGGTTGACTGACCATGGCAATGGCAGCTGATGTGGGGTGAAATGATTGACCATAACCACAAAAACTCTAGAACAATACTAGAAGTCGAAATACCAAATATGTTTCAGAATTCTTCAGCTGGGATTGGTTTTTCCACTCTCTCTCTCTCTCTCTCTCTCTCTCTCTCTCTCTCTCTCTATATATATATATATATATATGATAAATTCAGTTGGGATTGGTTAACTACCCGGGGAATTGGTGCACCATCCATTCCATTTCCATCGGTTTGGGGTTGGACAAAAACAAAATCAAAACAAGTAGATAAAACAGAGCTTGCCGTATGTTTTTGGGTCCCATTGTAAGAATATAATACACAATGTTATTCCTTGTGATAAAATGAGACAATTGCAAGGGACAGAAAACGAATTTTAGATTTCAAATTTTCAATAACAAAATAATGATTATTAAAAATGATTTCGTTATCAGATCCTATAGAGGGAAGGGGAGGGAAGGCGAACAACCCAATGATTCCTTCTTGGTTTTCCATTTACTTGTAATATATAAAGTTTATAACATAAAACTCATTTTTAGATTCCCAAGCTTTAGGATTAAAGAAGAAGAAGAAGAAGAAGAAGAAGAAGAAGAAGAAGAAGAGTAAGTTCTACTCACTTACTTACAATGGTACAAAGGACAGTTTTGAAGATAGATTTCTCATGCCCAAAATGCAGGAAGAAGCTCCTCAAGTCAGTCTCTGGATTACAAGGTATGCTGCTGTCATATGATTCTTAACCCCTCCTTTTTATTCTTCTTTCTTTTTTTCTTTTTTTCTTTTTTTAATTTGACAATGTTTCTCCAATCCAAAAACCCCGCTAGTGAATTTTCTGTAGGAACCATACATCGCAGTAGAGTGCTGCGGATACGATGGGGATGGTCAGTACTACTGCGCCCCCCATCCCCCAGGTGAGATCCATCCGATGATCTCATCGCATGAATACCTAGGTCATGCATTCATCGTACAGCTTTCACCTGCTAAAAGGAGTAACACAGTTTTTCAGTTATTTTAAGTTAGAATGGTCTGAGATGGACTTGAACAAAACCCCAGGTCCTGACTGCACTATCAACTACCAACACCTAAAATTCCTCTGCTCACACTTATTTGATACATTATATATGATACAGAGTTGCGTAAAATTTCATGTGATTCAGTAAATAAAATGTACGTTCCATCAAATTTGCACAAAGCATGACAGCTTCTAGGAATTGCCATTGCCATTTCTAACATCTTCTGTTATTGTTTTTTTTTTTTTTTTTTTAACGTTCTTGTTGTTAGGTGTTGATAAAGTCGAAGTAGATGCAGCGCTGAGCACTTTCACGGTTACAGGTGATGCAGACCCCTATGAAGTAGTAATTCGTGCAAGGAAAAGCATCAAAGTAGTGGAAGTGGTGAGTATCGGACCTCCACCACCTCCGCCGAAACCAGATGGTGGAGGTGGAGGCGGAGATGGACAGAAAAAGGCCGATGACGATGGGAAGAAGAAGCAGGAGCAACAGCAACAAAAGAGTAGTGAGATGATATTTGTCAACACTTATCCCCAGACTCAGCCTTGCCATATGTGCGTGCGAGTGGTTAGGTCAGATTATGATCCCACCTCGTCATGCTCCATTCTGTGAGTTGAAGTCAGATTATGCCCCACATCGTCATGCTCCATTTTGTGACAATTTCTTAGTTACACAACCGTGGTGCCGCTCCTGCTCCTGCTTCGAACCACACTCTGACGCTCCCACTTTGAAAACATTCCAAATCTAAGGACCTTTTTTATTAGCCGCTCTAGTGCTCCCGCTCCTATTCGCTCTCGCTCCGAGCTCTGGTTACTGAGTACACAACTATGGACAACTAAAGACAGGAGGAATTTAATTTAATTTAATGTACTCATAAACTCTCTTTTTATTTAATCTCTTTCAATAATTGAAAAGGATTGGGATATAAATATGTGCAGAATGCAAATGCTATCCTCTAGTAGTTTGCAAAGAAAACTAAAATTTCTTAATCAATAGTCAATCAGATTTTGAAACACTGTTCTTTTCTTGCAATAAGATACAAGAATTTTTGCATTAAGTAATGTGCAATACAAGGAACTAGTAAAAGAAGCTGTTTCACATTCAGACTGGAAAACATGTAACACATAAAAGTGATGTAAAAGGGAAAAAAAAAAAAAAAAGAGAAATGTCAACCTACATCGTTTAAGAAACATCGTACTTTTTGGAAACAACGGATTCCAAATCACTACATTTATATACGTAGGCCGCAGGGTTTAAGTAAGACCCATAGCCTAGTTTTTCATTTATACATTAGCCTCTATTCCAACAAAATATCTCCCGCATAGTTGTACCTGAAAACATTATCAAAAGCTTCATTAAATGTTACTCTGGAAGATGATGAAAACATGTAACAATCTGAATCCTGAGGGATGCAGTTACGGAAGCCCCTTCAGTAAGGTCCCGGATTAAGCATTATTAACTCCTAAAAAGCAGATTTAGTACTTAACCTACTTGCAAGTTGAACTTCCTTTTAAAAAAACAACACTGAAGGCATCAAAAGAGTAAATAGAGATGGCAAGGTTGTCGGTTTTTAGAATTTGTGGAAGCATTTAGCATTAAATAAAATTTGTGGACCTTGAAAAACAAATAAGCTAGAGAATGAGATAGCTTACCTCAAGGTCTTGATTAAAGTGGGGATAGAGAACCTCTGGATTTGCCTTACTGAATCCTTTAACAGATTTAGGAATGCTATATTGCCATTTTCATTTCTATCTTCTGGTGAGGATCATAACCCATAAGCTTGAAATCAGACAACACAAAAGAATCTATATCCTTCTTCTGAGGATTGATCTTCAAAACCTGTATTGGTATTCCGAAGAAAGCATAAAACACTGACAACATCAGAATAAACAATTCATCAAATTCAAAGCAGACTGTCTACTTAGTTTACTCACCGGGAAAGGTTTGGGGAGTTTCTGAAGCTGAAGGTGCAGAAGCCTGACATGATTATTATAAATATGAGCATCCCCGATAACATGACTGAAGTCTCCAGGAACAAGATCTGTATATGAAAAGCAAGAAAAAGAACATTGAGCCAAACAGTCGCAATAATAAGGATGAGAAAAGAAGAGAAAGATAATTCCAATAATGAGATGAGTAAAATGATTGACTTCAATCAATCAGACTGATGGCCAAGACAAATATGACTATGACTCCTCTATGTTTCTTCTTTTTTCATATTAGTCTTTTTACACTGCAACATTCTGCAGAAGATTTAATCTTAAAACATACAAGTAGCAGCTCAAGAAGCTGAATCTGGTTTAAAGGATAAATGTGTACCACAGACATGAGCAATCAGGCGTGTCAAAAGGGAATAAGATGCAATGTTGAATGGCACACCGAGACCCATGTCAGCAGATCGCTGATACATTTGGCAGGATAGCTCCCCATTAGCTACATAAAACTGCAAAAACAGTAGATAATTTAATCAAGATGATATGAAAAGGCAAAAGAAGCAAAAATGAACTAATGTGCTAACCTGTGCAAACATGTGGCATGGTGGAAGTGCCATCAACTTAAGATCGGATGGATTCCAAGCCGACAAAATAATTCGTCGGTCATCAGGCTTATTCTTTATCTTCTCAATCACATCTAACAACTGATCAAATCCTTGTCCAGTGTAGTCAGCATGCATGTTAGTATACCTGTAAAAAGCAGTTCTCTGTGAGGATCCATCCAAACAGGAGTAAAAACCAAAATGAACTTTCCATAGTAATTGTTGTCATCTAACCTGGCACCAAAGTGTCTCCATTGAAACCCATATATGGGTCCTAAATCACCCTCTTCCCTCTCGGCCAATCCAATGCTGAGAATAGATATAAAAAAGGCAATTAGAATTCAATGACCAAGGTAGCTTTTATCAACCAAGCGGTGTAAGATAGCTCAAGTAGTTGCCTGTCTAGGTAATCTCTGGATGCATTGCCATCCCATATGTGAATCCCTTTTTCCTGTAGAATCTATTCATCGTAACATATTTTAGCATCTGATTCACTTTAATGATAATTACACACTTCAATACAACCCTAGATTGCATTCAAATTATCAATAACTAATCCAAGCACGAAAATATAAATCTTGATGGACCACAATTACAACATTGTGAAAAATCAATCAACTTGTCCATGACAACTCATCGACCAAATCGACTGAGCTCATAGACAAGTTCAACCCAGTGCATATCACAAATGTTCACATGTTTCACATCAATCATTTATAACATAAAGATTCAAAAGTATAGATATGCTCTGAAATATTTCACAAAGATAGTGTTACCTTTGCATTTGTTGAACCACTGATAAACCACAAAAGTTCTTCAACCACACCTCGCCAAAAAACTTTCTGTGCAAACGAAAAGATAATTTAAGCATAAATGATGACATAGAGAAACTACTATTAATTTAAATTCCTTGCATGTCTCTTACAGAAGCAGAAATAAAGTGCACAGTGAAATGGATAATAAACAACTAAAGGTTGGACATGTGAAAAATCAAATCATGATAACACAGCTCTCATGCATTTGATCCAAGTTAACCAAAACCAATCAGAAATTTAGACGGACAAAAGGGAAAACTGTAACAAGCTTCTCTTTCTCTTCTTCATTTTTATTTTATTTTATTATCTTTGTAAGATATTCAAGGAGTTTGACAACATCCCTACCAGAAACTCTGCGAGATAGCATCAGAAGAAACTTGATACCTTAGTTGTAAGAAGTGGGAAAGTCTTGCGCAGATTAAACCGCATCTAGGGAAAGAGTGGAGAAGAAAAACAAAAGCAAAATCAGTATGTTTACTAATTATATCTGCACATAAATCAGAAAAGAAAATTTGAAAACAAAAACAAGCCAAAAGCCGACTAAATAGACTGATCCTGGTAATACCTGGCACCCAAATTTTGATAGGGTTCCAGTCCCCGTCCTGTCATCTTTCTGGGTACCATTTGAGATGATATCTTGAACCAATCTCAGATATAAGTACTCCTCGTGTCTTTCAAAAATTATCTTGGGCAGAAAGGAGAACTTCTCAATATCAAATTTACTGAGTTCTAAACTACTATCAAAAGAGACCCGGTTGTTCAGAGTATCAGGCTCCCCCACACAACTTCTGACACGCGCATAGGTCACAAAAGTAAACCGCATGTTGTATTCTACCAGTGGAAAGGATGAGTACCATGGCTGATATAGAGCGGAATCAATTGGAGGGATGAAAGTGTCGCATTCAATGTTTGCCTCGATTTCTGTAATGTGGATGGCATCACAACCAGGTGCATTGAGTGCTTCCCTGCACTAAAGATTATCATTATCTTTGTTGAAAACTAAAAATGGTTCCTAAATTGGGCCAGTTAGAAACAAGTACTCACCTAAAAATCTGACCACCTCCTATGACAAACACCTTCTCTATCGACAGACAATATGGAGATGCTGCTAACAACTCAAAAGCCGAATTCATGCTTCCACATATTACAACATTCTCTGCAGTAGCGATATCAAAACTCCCAGAACGAGTCAACACGACATTTAGACGACCAGGTAGAGGTCGATGTTCAGGGGGAATGCTTTCCCATGTTTTCCTCCCCATTATCACTGCATTCTTTTTCGCAGGATCAGATGTAGCTGTTGTGACCTCCTTGAAAAATTTTAGGTCAGAAGGCAATTTCCATGGTAATTTCCCATCCTTGCCAATTCCCATCATTTGAGTTGCAGCAACAACAACTTGATAAGTCCTTTGCGGATCATTATGCAGGTTAGCATTCCCATTTGGAAGGTCCATGAAGGTGTGTCACTGGCCAAAATGAAAAGTGAAAATCTAAGACAAGATCTAAGGTTTGCAATCACGTCAAAAGATCAGAGCAGTCGTGAAAATGATAACAATGTACCAAGGCCTCTCAACCCGCCTCTGTTAAAGTGTTACAGGACATGAAATTGGTATACAACTAGTCCTCCTTACTGATAATGAAAATTAAAATAGAAGGCAACCCAAAACTGTAAGTCATCATGGAAAAACAAGGAGCCGAAAAAAAAAATATATATATATATATATATCCGAGCTTAGAGGCAGTAGTAATTACTAGACATATACTTAAGAAATAATGTTGAGAATGTAGGAAAAACCTTGCAAAAATGCATATTGCCTGAATATGATATCCCGATTTCAACATCTGCTGGTGGTTATATAAACGAAAGATTAACCAAAATTACTGAAACAGAGGATAAAATGCAAACAACCACCAGAGCTTTCTACTTTGAAACCTCCAGAGATTCCTCAACAAAGTAGGTTTAAGAATTAAGCATCTCACAATGCATTGTGGAAATTCAAAAGAAACAAGCGAGCTGGCCTGGTTTTACAGTAACCCCTGATGATTTTCAAACAAGTTCTAAATAGAAATTAAAGACGACATTTCCAACGTAAACAAAAAATAAAATAAAAAATTGTGTGCTTCTTCTCTATTTTATCGATTGTTTCACAGCATGCACCAAAAAATTCAAATAAATTAAATACTCCAAACATGAAAGTAATAAGTAACCACAGTATTTTCGAAGTAAAATCCTCGAATAATGCAGGTTATTCAGAAGAACGATCAACCCTTCAACTAAAAACAGAAAAGAAAAAAAAAGACAAAGATTACTGAACCTACCCACCTTTGATCGACGGGGAAAACCAATCGAATGATCGATCCTAAATCAGATCAATGTTTCTGCTTCTTTACTGAAAACTGCGATGAAATCGAACGATTAGTTCAGACGAACAGATTTTAGTTCGTCAGCGATTCAAGTGAATTCGCAGAAAGAAACTTTGAAAAAAAAAAAATGCAGTAGTGGTAGCTGAAACCGCTTACCCCTCTTTTCTTTAAAAAATCCAAAAGCATGTTTGACGCGGGGTGCCGTCTTGCGCCGTGGTATTTATGGTTTGGAATATTAAATGTTGCCAATTGACTGAAATGCCCATAAACATGTTTCACATACATTTTAGCCCCTTCTTTACTCTTTTTTAATAGTTTTAGACCATTTAGTGTATATCTTGAGTTTTGCTAGAATAACACTAAAATTTGACATCAAATATTACATCTGTTTTTTAAAAGTGGTATGAGGGGCTGAAATGGAATTAATATTTTTTATGATTGATTTTCAATTAATAAAATAAACAGATGTAATCTTTGGTGTCAAAATTTGGTGTCCTTGTAGTATTGCTCGTATATCTTTGATGATAGGTTTAAAGTAATTAACGACTACGGAATCTCGCGTTCCGCACAACACTTCCACTCCAAAGACATTTTTGAATTAGAGAAAATTTTTAATTGGCAGCTCTAATGTTTTTACAGTTCCACTCCCACTACGTAAAGAGAAACTGTCATTTTTGCAAGCATTGAAAGATCAAATTTTTTATGCAGTCCTCTAGTATATATACATCATCATGCACATCGCTCATGCTTCTTCAATTGTGTATATGTTGCAGTTTAATTGCCGTTTTTCTTCAGAATAGGTCTCAAGTGAGTGATAAGTAAAAGATGAATCAGAATGTCTTTCGCATTCTTGGAGTAGGGGTATTTCAGACATTTGAATTAACTGATGTGGAAATGTATAATACAGCACAACAATCACGAGAAGAACTTGTTACCTGTTAGATGCATGGAAAAGGAAGTTTTACCTTTCACCTACACTTCAACATAAACAAGATGGTGGTTTTACAAGATAAAAAAAAAAAAAAAAAAACTCTCCCTCCCTCTCTCTCTCTACATGCCGGATTTAATTCATTATCATAAGAGACCCTCAAAGAACCTCATGTAGTCTACAAACGTCTCTCCATGCCGGATTTTTGTCACCATTCCATCTTCCTCGACCTGCAATGAATTAATACCCAACAAATCGATCCAGCTCGTTAATGTCTATGAACACAATTTGCATAAGCATGAGCATTAAACTATAAAAAAGAATTATTGCTTGGACATGTTGGATCACTACAGCCGTCCGTTCAGACTCCAGGCCACAGAGCACAACAGACCACAATTCAGTAAAAGATGAACTTAATAATGAATTCCAAGAGAAAAAGAGATTATTTTCCAATAGCTAGGCTTCAAATCAGGGAAGATAACCCATGCAGCTGACTGCTGACCCCATCTAAAAGGAACATGATCTTCTTTAGCATTACCTAACCAAAATTTATGCAAAACAGACACCACTATTAAAACTCACTAGATATAAGAATCTTGGTAAATGATAAAATACGTGGTGACATTTATTTTATTTTTTGAGAAGAAAATACGTGGTGACATTTATTATACTACGTACATTATTGATTTACGATTTTTAACCACACATATCTTAAGATTCTAAGATTCTCCCGATATTTTAAGATTTGTGCGGTTCAATCCAACGGCGTGCACAACACGTGCGGACATTGGAGCGTCAGCATTTGCTTGTGAGAAAAAATGGAGACATCACTTAATCAAGTGGGTCGCGGGGTACCGAATAATTTTGCCGCGAAAATTGAAGCGGGGAAGATAGACGTTATTAGTTAACAGGATTTGAATTGGGAGTTGCTTTGTAACAGAAAACAGAACCCCACGAAGACTCCGTCAATCACCAATCTCTCTCTCTCTAGTTTCTCTCTCATCGTTTGTCACCATCACCAACGACGTGTCTTCCTCACTGTCCGTTTTGCCGATTTCTCAGGGCTTGAGAGGATTATTCGGTCATTTAAAAGCTCTCTTTCTTTCTCCCAAACTCACATTCTTTGGTTCTCTGAGGTAACATGTAATTGCTTGATTGAAGACTTCTTACTAAACAGATCAGTTTCGTTCCTGTGTTTTTAGTTAGGGTTTTATTGTTCAAATCTTTTGTCGAATTATGTTCTTCATGTTGAATTTTAATTTCTTGCTTCATTTTAATTTGTCCCTTTTGGAAATAGAATAGATATATCATTGTTTTCTTTCTTTCTTCAAATTTAGATTTGTTGGTTTCTTCTAGGGTGTATTGTTTATAGCTTAATTAGCGTTTGATTTCAATTTTTTTTTTTCCAAATAGATTCTCAATACAATTTGGTCAAAAATTAGGTTTAACTTAGGATCAGAATGTGTAGTGAATACTAGGGATTCAATAGATTCATCTAGGTCGTTTTAGTTTTCAAGCAATGGATGCTCTTGTTTTCTTTGGTATTGAACCCAATCAACAAAAGTTAGGTGGATTCACCTAGGATATAATTCTTGATTTTCTGTTTTTAACTTTTGATGTTGATATAATGGACATGTTAGATTGATTTCTGAAATTTCGCTGGGTGAAAAATGCAGGTCTTCCGGGGACGGCTTCGAATCTGGTATCTTGATGCAGAGTGCTTGATTCTCCTGTCCTTTTGCTTTCAACAGGAGCAAGCTCTCGAGCAAGAATCATGAGTGACCACGAGCTATCTGCAAGACCTGGTTAGTTACTAAATCTATATTCCGGTGTAAATGAAAATCTTTTAATCAATCCAAAAAGATCCATTTGAAACGAACCAAATTGATTGCCGCAAATTCTTTTTGGTAGAATTACATAAAAGACTCTTTCCTTTTGGTTGATCATATTTTTAGCACCATGTGTTTGAGCATTCTTTCTTTTTCCTATGTGTTGTCAGGTCTTGAAAATGAAAATTCTGAAGATGAGAGGAAGACTAAGGTTGGAGCTCTGAAACAGAAAGCAATCAATGCCTCGACAAAGTTCAGAAATTCCTTAACAAAAAAGGGTAGGAGAAACAGTAGGGTTATGTCCATTTGCATCGAGGATGAGCGTAACGATGAGGAACTACAAGCAGTGGACGCATTACGCCAAGCACTTATCTTGGAAGAGTTGCTACCATCAAGACACGACGATTATCATATGATGCTCAGGTCACTTTTTTTCTGCTTATCTATCACTAGTTTTGTAAATGTTGTAGTTAGAAACCTTGTTCTTTTGCTGTGTTTCTAGCAAAAGAGAATTCTTGCACTTTGGGTGAAAGCTCTGAAGAATAAAGAGGACTACTCAGTATATATCGATATGTTGTATATTAAGTTTGTGGCCATCTAACTCAAAACAAATTGGCAATGAGTGTGGAGTGGCCTAGGATCTTTATATATTAAGTTGCAAGGCTTTTATCTTCCAATGTGGGACTGTTCTCAACACCCCCCCTCACGTGTGGCGTTATTTTGAGCCTAGCATGCGGAACTCTTTTTGGGTGGCATGGAGCACATGTGGCCTTTGGGTCTATCACTTGTGGGCCTGCTTTGATACCATATTAAAAAGTTTGTGGGTATCTAACTCAAAACCAATTGGCCATGAGTGGTGTGGCCCAAGATCTTTATATATATTGGGTTGCATGGCTTTCAACTTCCCATGTGAGACTATTCTCAACACGCATAAAATGTAAATACATTTAAGAATATAACACAAGATAGATATTCCGTATCACTATAGCGTATTTGAATTGGCAAATATGTCATGATCACAAAAAAGAAATGGCAAATATGTCACTAAGAAACAGTTACTTTCATTTGGAAAAACTTAAGAAAAATACCACAGGATTTTCATAATTTTGATATGTTACGAGAGCTTATAGTTATGGATGTAAATAAGATGCAATTTTGAATCAAATCAGTTTGGGTAAGCACACTCTTATTGTAGGATTTTAGTTTTTTATTTGTTTTCTAACATTCTACTAACTGTAATGCAAATTTGTCACCATAAAAATGTCTGTAAAAGCATAACTTTATGTTTACCCTCTAACTTTCTGTTTTATGATACAGATTTTTGAAAGCCAGGAAATTCGATATTGAGAAGACAAAGCAAATGTGGGCTGACATGATTCAGTGGAGGAAGGAATTTGGTGCTGACACAATTATGGAGGTATTCATGATGATATTTGGTGTTATAAAATTTAGACTCTGTTACTTGACTTGTTTATAATGGAGCTACTCATTTTCTATTGTCAGAATTGTGGCTGATCTGTTTTTTTTTCTGTGATACTTTCCGGTTAAGGACTTTGATTTCACTGAACTCAATCAAGTACTTGAACACTATCCTCAAGGACATCATGGAGTAGATAAGGATGGAAGACCTGTTTACATTGAGAGACTGGGTCAAATTGATGCTAACAAGATGATGCAAGTTACAACTCTAGACCGCTATGTGAAATACCATGTACAGGAATTCGAAAGGACCTTTGCTGTCAAGTTCCCAGCTTGTTCAATTGCAGCAAAAAAACACATTGACCAGAGCACAACTATTCTCGATGTGCAGGGAGTGGTATGTGATAGTAGTTTTTAATGCTCAATCAAATAAAAAGAATTTTATTCACAAAATTAACAAATGTACAGAGCAAAAGAATGAAAGGAAACTGTGGCTCCGGAAGGCCGAAACAAACTCGAAAGAGAATGGTCACTTTGGAGGAAATTAGTTGATATCTAAACATATTTGAGAAATAAATTACCATAAAGTTTCAAATCAATTAAAATAACCACTTTGCAAGCTTGCACATTTTCAAATGGTTTGTTGGGTTGTTTTTGTCAAAAAAGTAATAATAACAATAATAATAATAATAATAATAATAATAATAATAATAAGTAGTTCTTTCCTTCATATTTCTTTTACTGTTTATCTTATTTCTATAGGACATCTACTCCATCTCTAACATGCAATTTGTGAGCTGTGAATTAGGGACTTAAAAGTTTCAGTAAAGCAGCAAGAGATCTTCTTCAGGTCCTTCAGAAGATTGATGGTGATAATTACCCTGAGGTACTCATTTTCCCTTTCCTTACTAAAACTAGTGAGCTGAAAAAATTTGTTTTTGTTGTGGACTGTGGATTTTATTTTATTTTTTGCTTTTTTACTGGAAACATTGCTGGTTTTATTGTAGACACTGTGTCGCATGTTCATCATCAATGCAGGATCCGGTTTCAAACTGTTATGGAACACCGTGAAAGGTTTCCTTGATCCCAAAACTACCGCGAAAATTCATGTAAGCAAGTTTTTTTCTCATTCCCTTAAAGTACTATCTTACCAAGGAAATCTACTTAACCAATGAAAGATTTTGTCCGTCAGGTTCTTGGAAATAAGTACCAGAGCAAGTTGCTTGAAATCATTGATGCTAGGTAAGTTTGACAATTAATTCCCTGTAGCTTTTCATAATGAATTAAATTAATCTGTTCTTGGCAGAATATTCCTCGATAAGCTGTTTCTAAGGTTCTTAGAGTCTCTGCTGTCTTTCTTTGTACCAGTGAGTTGCCAGAGTTCTTGGGTGGTACTTGTACTTGTGCTGATAAAGGAGGTTGTATGCGTTCAGATAAGGGTCCATGGAATGATTCAGAAATAATGAAGGTTATCACTTGTTTCTTTCTTTCTTTGTTTTTTAATATTTAGTTCAGTATATTAACTCAAGTTTAAATCATCATGTAGCGCGTTCAAAATGGCGATGCCAATTGCACTAAGAAAGTTAGGAATTCAGAGACAGATGAGAAAGCAATTTATGAGGATGAGGTTACAAAGGTTTGCCTGCTTTTCAAAATATATGGCTCTGCTCTTCCCATCTTTTGTTCAATTTTATTTTTCCTTTCCTTCTCCTGGTTTCTTTGAGGTTTGGAGTACAAATACCCATTTCTTCTGTTCGCTTGTGTATACAAGATCTTTTGTTTGTTGTATTACTTATGCATTGCCTAACTACTACATGAAGGGATGCGACTCTTCCGATGTGGAGACAGTTTTAGAAGCAGACCCTGAGCCGGTATACCCTCAGAAACAACAACTCTCTCCTGTTCATGAAGAAGTAAGTAGTCAAGATTTCCTAGATATTATAGGTAGTTATTGTATGATGTGCGTCACAATAAATGGCTCGGTTGTTCAGTCAGTACCTAGGAAGACCAACACTAACAAGCTTGAAGCTTGCTAGTTGGCATCATCAAATTTACCATATCGTGCATTAAATGGTTTACTTGCTAGATACCAAATATTGGAACTATGGTGTTGACAGAAACTTTGGAGATAGTCCTCTTGTTCTCCTTTTTTTATCATCTACTAGTTGGCAGCACATGCATTCTGCTCGTGTCCTAAATTAGAATGCCCAATACATAAAACTTGGTGCTCGTGATTTGCATGATAGGTCCTCTGATTCTCTCATATGGTTTGGTAAAGGTAGGTATAGTTTAGGGAGGTGTGGAAATGTTAGTGTTTTTCTTCCTGGTGAGTAAAATCTAGTATGTGCTTATCCTTTTCAAAGGTTTTTGGGTGAAGAAAAGCATAGTTATGTGGATGGTTAGCCATGACTTCCAAGGAAATAACTGTTTCGAACCCCTCCTCACTTTTTATATGATAAAGATTTTTTACTCTTTTGCTTTGATAACTAAAATTTATACCATCTGAACACATTCTCTTTCCATATTTTCTGTCAACCAAATACCTAGAATTACATGAAGGCCCGAATTGGCCAAGAAAATCACTCAGTCGTTGATAAGGCTGTGGATGCAACTAGGAATAAAGTGATACAATATAAAAACTAGCTCTCTCCAAAGGTACATCATATGGTTCTATGTTTTAATGAGATTTTAGAAAGTTTTCATCTAAGAACTTGAAAAGGGCAACTTCAACATTGGATATCTGAGGAATGACTATAGAAACACAACATGTTCATCTGGAATTTCCTTGCAACCTTAAGTTCAATATATTAAAGAGTATATCTGAAATCCAAGTAATTAATCAGTAGTTACCACCTATGAATGGAGTACCAAGAAATGTGGTTTACAGTCACATGGATTTGTGGTCCCAGCCTCTATTTCTAGCCCCTTCGCTGTTTTTTTTTCTGGATCACTCTCCGCTTCCTATTTTGACACGACAATTGAAAGTCAGGTACCACAGAAATTGCCCGGGTCAGCTGTCTCCAGCACCGATTACGTTACTGCTATGAAGCGCATGGCTGAATTAGAGGAGAAGGTGACTGTTCTCACCGCGAAACCTGTGGTCGTTCCTGCCAAGGAGGAAAAACTAGATGCTGCTGTGACCCGCGTTGATGCCTTGGAGCAAGAGCTTTTGGCAACCAAGAAGGTAAGATAAATAGCTCAATGCTCATATATTTTAGAGTTATTATAATTAGGCTGAAGTAAATGGAGAACTAAAGAAATTTTAGTATCCCATTGATGATTGGTGTTTGTTCAGCTCTGTTCACAACTTTCAGTTAACAACTAAATTGAGGTGAGACGGCAAGGCAGATTAAATGAATTACAGGCCATTGCCAGTATATTACCATAACAAAATGTCTAAAGTGCTGCTTGAACGCAATACTTTGCTTGACAGTGTCGCCTCAATCAGCAGGAAAAAGAAAAAGAATGTAGAAAATTGGTTCTAGGTCTACAAAATTGCATCAAAATGATGCGCGTGATGCATTTTTAATAGGTTCTGCATTTGATTTAACTAACTCTTGTTTGTGCAGGCTCTAGAGGATGCCCGCGTCCGACAAGAGGAACTTCTAGCCTACATCGATAAGAAAAAGAAGAAAAAGAAATGGGTAAGTTACCAAGTCTAAAACAAGGGCAAAAAGATATTTTGACCTGTCTATTTGGTATCAACTGAAGTATTTTTGTTTTTCAAGTTTTTTATGTGATTGCAGATTCCTTTTTGCTGCTGGTGAGGAGCGGTGACGCTGTGGGAATAAATACACGAGGAGTTGTTGAACTAGTGGCAATGGTGATTTTCAGTTCTCCAATGCCACATGCACTCTGGTTTATCTTTTCCTATAACAAGAACTCAAATTCAAGATTGGATCAAATATATAGTTTGCCATTTTCATGAGAAGCATGATCTGTAAAAGGATTTGATCATGGAAGTAGGGGAGACCTAATAATCAGAAACTGGAAACAAGTGGGCACTTGAATGTAAGCTCCAGATGTTCAGGACCATCCTTTTGTGTTTATTATATCTATGTGAAGTTCTAAGATTTTATTGTTTAACACTTCCAAGAGTTCATTTCAGAGAGACTCCATTTTGTACAGTATCCTGGTATGGATTATGGAAACATCATCCCTATTGTTGTAGGTTCTTGTAATCTTAAATTACCCTTTTAAGTAAAACCAATCAAGCCATGGTCAATTAAAATAGGAGCCACAGAAATTGATAACTTAGTTTAGTTTTTATAACTTTTATCTGTAACAGATTTTGTATTCCTCAATGGATAAGAAACTTACATGATAAAATTCAGTAAACCACAAGACTAATTTGTTTCTCTCTCGAAATTACATATAAAAAATGATAGAGAAGACAAAATTAGCCAAACGAGTCCTCCTTCACCAGCAAAACTTCTTTTTCTGTTCCAACACAACAAAGAGAGTCAGATTACATAGTCATCAGTCTTGTGAACATTAACTAACAGTCTTCATTTAGGTAGAAAAGTAGGGATTTCCATCTAAAACTTACTCGTAACTTTGCTTCTTCTTGGCTATCGATATAAGCAAGCAGTTCTTCTTGCCTCATTAGTGCTTCATGCAGAGCCTGCTCAAGAGGAAGCAAAATCATGCAGATTCAAACATATATACACGCATGTACAGATAAACAAAGATAAGACAGACAATTAAAAGATGCGAACAAGTGCTTAAGAAAAAGCCCGTGTCTCCCTCACAGAGACATGTTTCAGAGATTCGCACATGCATCTCTGATTCAACTACGGCTTGCTTGTAGGAATCTACAATAGAGACATAGAACTGGGATTCTACCATCTGTGTGAAAATCTCACATAGAACATTGCAAGAATTTAAACTGAGGAAACACCTACTATGACTAGCTATTACCACGACAAACAAGGACAAGCTTGGGGTTATCTAGATATGAGACCTCCAGATTGAATCAGATATATAAGAATAATGCAAATATGCATTAACAAGTCCACGGACGTAAGCAGAGGGTATCCATACATACTAAACAGTACTTGAGATGAACGGCATTTCTAGCAAACATCAGCCTCAGACCTAATATTTCTTGTGGTCAAAGAGAACTCTGGCATGTTAGCTGGACAATACTTGTCAACGGTTATACGAGAAAGATTGCATATGTATGAATGTATATGATGTCTGAAACACAACAAATTTCATTATCAGGTTATTTGTAGTGAATGCAGTGCTCCATATCACTTAGAGACCAATACGGATCACCTTAAGAGGTTGATGGATAGGTTTAGGCTGTGGGACCAACTTCTTTGCTACACAATGATCATTACTTATTGTAAGTTACTCCACAGAAAAGTAAGCAAGTGGAATTCTACCTTCTTAGTAGCAATAAGTTCTGCTTCTAATGCATCCACGCGACATACAGCAGCATTCAACAACTCCGCTTTCTCAGAAGGCATCTCAGACGGCTTAGCTTGAAGTGTCAAGACCTTCTCCTCAAGGTCGCCCAGCTTTTTCAATACAGATGAGAGGAGATCTGCCTCAGTGAATCCCGGAGCTGATGTGGAGGTACATGAGTCCTCCTTGGACGATGAGTCGGGGTCAATTTCGGGAATGATGTGGCCAGGATTTGATGGTGTGTATGGAAGCTTCTTGGTTAGGCAACAAACCATGGTGTTGTACAGAGCAAAGAGAGTCATAAAGAAGGATAGAAGCACAGCATATATCGTAGACCAAAATCCTCCTGGAGTATTTTGTGTATCGGTATAAGGAAGTCTCCCTGCTTTGGAGAGTAAATAACTCACATCAGGTCTCAAACATAAAGAAGAAAAACCAGATAACTTGAACTTCTATTAAATTACCCTTGTATGCATTGAAAAAATAAGTGTCTTAATCTTCTAAGCAAAAAAGAAAAATACCTAGAAAGTCTGAAAATAATTGGGGTAGACAGTAAACAATAAAAGATGAGCTATCGGCTGGGAATAACAGTAGTTTGTTTGGTTTGATTCCCAATGGCTTTGGAAGAACACACACATATGATGTTAATCATCATCATCATTAGAACCATCTTAATAGCAAGCAATAAATAGATAGCGGCTTCTTGAAAGGTCAACACCATGAATTTTCATTCACAGAAAGCTTTTCCCCTTTTTTTTTTTGGCCTTCCAAAAGTAACAATTATAAGAATCATCAAGTTGCAATAGACAAAAATTTTCTCAGACAAAGTTTTGCTTAATAAAAATAAAATTGCTAACCTTTGGAAGTAAAAGACATTTGATGGGACAGCTCTTTCTTCCATGCAGAATCCATGGCTTTGTCGACCATAGGTACATATTCATCATACTCTGAGAGGCCAACAGAGAAGTTTACTTTTCCAGCAATTTTGGCCTGTACGTTTATAAGAAGAGGCATAATTGTATTATAATATGAACAAGTAACAATAATGTACATAAATCTTACAATCATATAGGTAAAACAGTAAAACCCACAGTCTTAGGACCTCGCCCTTCTTAGGGGGGAAAAAAGAAGAAATAAACATACAAAAACCCATTTACTTTTACTTCAGATCACTCGATGCAATTACAGAACTAAGAAATCTGATTACTCTCATGCTGAGACATTTCGAATAACCATGTTACGAACATGTGTAGGGTGGATCTGCTTATTTATTTTCAATATTTTTTATATAGTTAATACTTATTTACAGGGCAAAACATTGCCTTGATTAAATCAACATATGCAAATGCATCTATAACAAAATTATCTGAAGTGCCAAGAGTACAATTGCAATTCATCAAAACAGTTAAAACAGGGGGAAAAGGAGACTTGCAATTGTATAGCTATAATTCCTAAGTACCTTAAACCTAGGAAACAAAAATAGAGTTGCAATCTCCACTAGTCTGGAGTACTCATGCTTTGGGGAAGCAATTCCTAACTATTTTTCCACCAGCTGTTAACATTATATATAATGTGCCATCATCCAAATAACAAGTTATAGTGAGGATCACCTACTTCTTCACGGACAGGGGTCAACTGGAGATGTGTATAACTCCTTAATGCTTTGGGGGAAGAAATGTCTTCAGCTTCAGACCCTGACTCAGCAGTAGATGTATCACCACCTTTTATCTGCTTCAACAAAGTTAAAAATTATCATCAACGGAGAATGTACTGATACTGATATCAGAATAAACTGAATAAAATCTACCGAAAGGTCATACCACTGGGTAATCTGGCTTGGAATAAGCAATTATCCTCCCCTCACTGTTGGAAACTGTTACTATTTGTCTAGAATATCGTGCTTCGCCATTAAGAACCATCTGCATTCCAGTGCACATGCAGACAATTATATTTTGTCTGAAACATAATTGGTCGCAGCTGATGATGAGAAAGCCTTGAAAACAGATTAGACCAATTACAATAACATAAACTATAAAAGATCCCAAAGCCAGTTAACAACCTTCAATATGTTTGGGTCCTTCCATGGACCCTTGTCGGACCTAAGGCAACCCCCCTGATCTGCACAAGTACAGCAACCACCCAGGAATTCTGGCAACTCACTGGAGAAAAGCAAAGACATTGCAGAAGTTTGTGAAGTCCTAAACAAAAAATGCAAAACACAACCGCAACAAATCAATCTAACTCCAATTTTGAAACCAAAACAAATTACCTGGCATCAATTATCTCAAGCAACTTGCTTTGGTACTTGTTTCCGAGGACCTAAGAAAAAATTCCAAAAGCAATTCATACATGAATTGTCAGATAGAAGCAAACTATTTATGCATACATGAATCATAAACACATTATAACTGATACAAGCAAACCAATTATGCATACATGAATCTTGGAAGTAGTTTTGGGATCAAGAAAAGTCTTCACAGTGCTCCACAGCAGCCTAAAACCAGGACCGGCATTGATGATAAACATTCGGCATAGTGTCTGCAACAGTGTAGTTTCATGCCATAAGAAGACTATTCTATCCAGAAATTTATTCCAGGTAAGACTTCAAATCCTACAAATAGTATAGGAACTTGAACCCATGAATAATTCACTGTCATGTGTCATATTAAGGTTGTTAAACACACCTCAGGGTAATTGTCTCCATCAATCTTCTGCAACCTCACCATGAGATCCCGTGCTGCCTTACTGAAGTTCTTTAAACTCTGATAATAAAAAACCAAAAGGAAAATAACAGTGAACCCTTTGTATTTCGATTATTCCAAAATAGGAGTGTAAATCCTCTACCACAACAATACAGAAATGTTCCTCAAGCTGGTTAGCCATGGACCTCTTTAAAATGCTCGAATCCAATGGCTCGAAATTAGTAATCAAACTGAAAAAATTTCATGTGGGTTCACCACTGGGTGAGCCAAACACTAATGAGTCCCTCCAGTGGGCCAAAAAGAGTGTGCTACTTGGCAAAGAAGGTTATTCGCTGTGGATAACATTGCTAAACTCCTGGGGTAGAGGATACGAATGCACCAAGATAAATAATCAAAAGTAACCACATGTCAGAATGAGAAAATACACTTCACTGCTTAGTGTATTCTTTTGTATATCCCTCACCTTAGGAGAGGTCTTTGGGTTCAAACCCCAGGTCGTCGTGCCTAAGGGTGTGTTCCATGTAACTGGTTAGGGTCCTTAACCCACTCACCTTGAGAGTGAAAGAGAGACAGACGGACAGACAGTAAGAAAAACAGCATAGATAACATACCACGCCTTGAACATCTAGAATTGTTGTACTTGAGTCGATGTGCCTTTTTGCAGCAATGGAACAAGCTGGGAACTTCACGGCAAAGCTCCTCTCGAACCCCTGCACATGGTACCTGACATACCTATCCATAGTTGTCACTTGCATGAGTTTGTTGGGATCAACTTTTCCCAGTCTTTCAATGTAAACAGGTCTTCCCTCCTTATCCACACCATGATAACCGTGGGGATAATAATTTAAGACGTCATTCAACTCTTTGAACTCAAAATCCTGATGAACATGCCAACAAAGCACTTCAACAAATCAGGAATTGAGAATTCGCTACAAAATCAAGTTTTACAAGGGAGAAGCTAATAAGGGGAAGAAGGGACCAGAGCTTGGCAAGAACCTAATTTAACCAAGATGCTGGGACCCATAATCTAAGGAAGAGCGTTAGACTACAGAAAATGCAATCATGTAATCAAAAGATATTACCTCCAAAATAGTGTCAGCCCCAAAATCCTTCCTCCATTGAATCATTTCAGCCCACATGTGCTTTGCTTTCTCAATGTCAAACTTCCTTGCTTTCAAAAATCTGCAATTAGAGTAATGCTTAAGCTTGTCACTGCATAGCCATACATTCAAAGATAACTGTGAAAAAGACAATAGACAACTCAAAGACAATGTCCCTTGCATATTATCAAAAGCCAAAATAAAAATATAAAAAGAATAAAAGAGATAGATATTCATGAAAACCATCATATGGGAAGAGGCAACCATTGTATGGAAGTTCAACAAAGTGGTAGAGCGCTGAGTTGCAAACCAGTTGTGTTGCACTTTCAAGGCAATATGACCAAAGTTGCAACGCCAATGTGTCATTCCTCTGTAACGCACGACTAGTGAGCGAAAACAGATGCCAGACCAACGTTTAGGACATCGACATGCATACATTGCCAGCTTAGCAAGTTCACATCTTCATGTTGTGTTACCAATTGAGTAATATGTTTATTTTCTTTTCAAAAAGTCCTGTTTCTAAGCTTCGATAAGGACTGTTAAACAATGACCTGACAAAATTCTTGTGGAAAACTGTAATAACAATATATATCTACGGACCACGGATGGAAAGATATGTTTGTAACTTCTATTATATAAACCGTGTCTCCAAATTACAGCACAATATATCCCAACGTCAACTTCATGAGAAATTTTCATTTCCACAGCTTGAAATAACTAAAATAGCTCCAGCGCTAACACCTTACAAAGGAAACGGTTAATAAATGGCATAAAGATGTAGCAAGAAGAATAGAAAATAAAGAAAAGAAAAGAAGCCATAGATGACCTTAACATCATGTGATAGTCATCGTGTCTAGAAGGTAAGAGTTCGTCCAAAATCAGTGCTTGTCGAAAAGCATCAACAGCCTGTAGCTCCTCAACATCGCGGACATCCTCAATTGAGACAGAAATAACTCGGCTGTCACTTTTCCTCCTATTTCCCTTTTTCTTAAGAGAATGCTTGAATTTAGTCGATGCATTTATAGCTTTCTTCTTGAGAGAACCAATTCTTGTCCTCCTTTCATCTTCTGACGTTTCAAAATCAGATTTCCTTTCTCTTCTTTCATCATTACCAGAGGAAGCCTCAAAGCCTGTAAAACAGTTCAAAAAGCTCACAATGAAATAATAAAATACACAGTTTTCGTGCAACAACTATATGGTAATCTAAAATTTATCACCAGATAAAGGAAATGTTCTAAAAGACATTTACTAAACAACTGGCTTGAAAATCATGACACAATGTAGAAACTTTCTCCCTAAACAATATAAAACTAACCCACAATTGTCGTGCCAAAAAGGATAATCCTGAATGCTACGGTTGAAATAAAATGTGTACTAAATCATCTCTTTATAGCGCAAAAACAAAATCTTTAGCTAAGCCCAAACCAACAAAAACCCTAGAATTAAATAAAACAATACAACATTCACTAAACCCCAAAATTTCCTAAAATCTGAATTCCCATCAAACCAAACTAAAAACCCGCCATACTCCTGATCAAAATTATGAAACCACTATCTTCGGCCAGACCAAGAACAGAAAATAAAGAATCATGAATAAAAGGTGAAAACCTAGAATCAGAAACCAACAGAATCGCCCCTCATTCAAAAGAGAAATACAAATCAACAAGGACAATAAGAAAATTTCAACACAAAGCTATCAAAAGAGAAAAGAAAAATACTCACAAGGTAGAGCAAATCGATCTAGCGGTCCGGACATTACGAAGTTCTCCAATCGTCGAGACAGTAAATTTCAAGCTGAGACAATCAATCGAACATCACCATAATAAGTAATGAAATCATGGAAAGAACCTGCATTTCATCAAGAAACCCTAAAAAACACCGGATCGAATCCCCAAATCCATGAAAGAATACAAAAAAGATTACCTCGAACCGCTACGTGACGACGAGACGAGACGAATCGAGAGACAATAAATGCCTCGGAATGAAATCGTCGATCTGTAACGGATTTCTCTGTAAGACCAGAGCATTAATTGAAGAAAATAATACGTTCATTAACTAGAGGACACTTGAAGAACCAAAAACCGAAACAAAATAACGAATATAATATCGCCCAACACAGACGACGACGAGGACGACAAATAGTAATGAAGAGTGAGAAAGTTAGAGAGAGGAGTGAGAGAGGGAGGAGGAGAGATGGATGGTAACGTTCGTGATCTGCTTGGCCAAGTTCCCAAATAGTAGTAGGAGTAGGAGCAGGTGTGGGACCTATTTAAGGGCGTCTTGTCAATTTCGCGGGAAACCGCCGTCGGTAGGTCAGCAGTATCTGTTTTCTATAGCTATTACTGTCAAAAGATACCGGTAACCGGGGTATAGGGGAGTTGGGGTATCATTGTGTACTCGATTGCAAAAGAATGATACGTGTCGGTATTACAAGATTTCTTGTCTTGGATGTATTTAATTATCATCGCCATCATTATCGACTTTTATTATTGTTGTTGTTCTCCGTATCGTCCTAAATAATGTAACCCTAAGCAAACAACCGTGTTCATATCTATAATGTGGGAGGTTGTGAGTTCAAATTTTGCATGTCGTAGTATTACTATAAAATTTAGTCTATGTAATAAATTATGTTTGGAGTTTGTCTTCTTTTGGTCTGTATTGACATTTTCTCTTCGTCTATGGTGGTAATTTGTTGATGATCTTGAAGGTGTCTTTATGCTTCTCACACACTTATTATTAGTGATTAACGCCTTAGAAGTGTATCTTCGTCTTATCATTGTAATTCGAGCAATAGTCATTTGTACAAAAAATAAATAAATAATAATAATAATAATAGAACCCCAAAATAAAACATCAGCTTGTGACCGGCTTTAAATTTATCTGCCAAAAACTTGTAAAACTTTTGAGGGATGGTTATTCTCCTTACATTTTACCAATGAACCCGGGTTTTCACATTTTTTTTGTACCCGATTGCATATATAGTCATGCTATTACTTATTTTGAGATCATGCTATTACTTTTTTGTACCCGATGTGAATTTTAACATTCAAACAGACTATTATGCTTTTCGGGCGTGCAAAAAATTTAAAATTTCGGGCTCTTTACAAAATATCCTGTCCATTACAGTAATTGATAAGAAAATATTGCTTATTGGGTTTTTAAAACCATGGATCTATGAGATTTGTACGGTGGGATTTGAAAATCCGACAAGTCATTGTCATTGGGCAAAAGGGATAAATCATCCTATTTTTTATGTCTGAACGGTCTACAATCTACATAGTGTTTTTTTTTTTTGGTGGTCCCTTACATCCATCTGAGTAATTCTACCGGGACCAAAAATTTCACCCGAAATTTTTAAGAGTATCAATATGAGTCCAACTTCCAACATTTGTTGTTAAAGCTAGTATACAGCCTTTAACCCTTTAGAATCTACACAGACTTATGGTGTGAGCATATGGAAAAAAATTCTAAAACAAAAAGATTTCATGATGCAACACACCACATTACAAGTTAGAAACGGAACTTCAATATATTTGTGGATTGATAGATGGACAGGACAAGGAACCCTTAAAGAGAGATATCCTCATTTGTACAGACTTTCCAGAATCAAGAAAGCTACAATAGCTGAAGCTATAACGAACCAGCAAGAATGGAACTTTAATTTTAGAAGAGAGTTAAGTCTTGAAGAAGTTGAAGATTAATAACCACCTTCTTTATGAGGTTGGAGAACCACCAACATTGGATAATAGAGATGATAATCGATGTTGTAGCTTGGCTAAAGGAGGTTTTTTCAACCCGAAGGATTGTTATGTCACTCTGATACCTGATGGAAATCTCAGAATGGATGAGAAATGCATCTGGAATAGGCATATTCCATCAAAAGTTTCATTCTTGCTTTGGATGGAATATCATAATGGGCTACCAACAAATGATAATCTAATCAAGAGGGGTTTTTACATTGTGAACAGATGCTCACTTTGCAAGTCAACAGCTGAAACTTCTAGCCACCTATTTCTTCATTGCAAATATGCTAATGCTGTTTGGGATTACTTCATTAATAGTTTCAACATGTGCTGGGTAAGAAATGATAATATCTTAAATCAACTTGCAAGCTGGAAAATCAATACCAAGAGATGCATGGTAATTAAGGTATGGAACTTGCTACCTTTCGCTATTTGTTGGTCTTTGTGGGTTGAACGGAATGGGCGAGTGTTTGAATCAAAGGAGACAACAATTCGTGAAATAATTGACAAGATAAAAATGTTAATTTATTTTTGAGGCTTGCGGGAGAACATTTTCGAGGGCTTATCGTTTAATGATGTTTATTTTAGGTGGGAAACTTTAATTGATATGTAAGTTACGGGTACTCATATTTTCTCATCTGTAAATTGTATTCATTCAATAAGATTTTGCCCTTTAACCTTCAAAAAAAAAAAAAGCTATTATAGATTTATCATACCGATCATTTCTCATACGTATGGAAACGTATTAGGATGTTAACTTAAAATAACTTTTTGCCAAGGTTTCTAATAACCCTACCCTGTAAACTGTTTTTCATCATTAAAAAAAAATGTGCACAATTAGGGCTAATTTCATGGACAACCTACGTACGACAATGCCCCCTCGAACGTCTTTAAGTTTAGGCGCATTAAATTGAGAAAACATAAATATAACAATCGCAATTTAATTAGTACACCCATGCTTAAATGCGTCCGAGTGCACAACTATAAGTGGGCAACCACTAGCCTTCATGGTTCCACATACACCAGAGGAGGAGGGATGATCTTATAATTTCCACCCTCCACCCTCCACCCTCTATTAATTATAATTGATGGAAGAAATTGAGCTAGTATTGACTGATTTTGTTACGAGAAATAAAAAATAATAATATCATGAATTATCAACCACCACCACCACCAGCTTTTAGCCGCCGTTAACAGTAGTCAGTAGACACCTCGAAATGTTAATTTTGTTGAATGGAATATATAACAAAAATTTTCAGATCTAAAAAGAATATAGAACAAGATTTAGCTATCAGGAAAAAAGTAAAGTACTCTGATGGGTCACGGGATTGTCCCACGTACTGTCAACGTTTGTAGGGGTCCCTAGGCCCACGACAAGGTGGTGAGGACATTAACTGATGCCCTGAACAGATTACATGACTGTGTTGGTTAAAGATTCGGTATTTCACACCAAGGGCCTGTTTGGTCCCTCCTCAAACAGAAAACTAACTTAAAAATTACTTTATTATTTCTATATGGGGGAACGACCGTTTAGTCCTATTTGAGGGTTAATATGATGGTTCAGTCCCAGCTAAAAATAATATGACAGTTTAGTCCAAAAAGGTGAAAAACCACACATGTGCATTTTACTTGACAAAAATGCCCCAACAATAAATACATAAGCAGTAAGTACTAACTAACTTTTTTTATTTTATTTTTAAAACAAAAAATGACATAACTTTTAAAATACAAATCAGTTTTTCATACAAATTATATTTTTGGAAATCTTACATTGAGATCTTTAAAATAAGACCAATCAACAATATTTTTTTTTAATTTTTTTTTTTTGTATTACG
Organism: Macleaya cordata; assembly: GCA_002174775.1. Taxonomy (NCBI): domain Eukaryota; kingdom Viridiplantae; phylum Streptophyta; class Magnoliopsida; order Ranunculales; family Papaveraceae; genus Macleaya; species Macleaya cordata. The sequence goes on along the minus strand of MVGT01002292.1, from coordinate 364,687 downwards.
AAGTATGCAAAATGAGTTTTGCGATTGCAAAATGAGTTTTGCAAATGCAAAATGTGTTTTGCAAAACTATTTTCCATTTAAACAAAAGAATGGATGAATGTTTTTATAAAGATTTAGGTTTAAAACAACATTTATAGCTTTCGATCTGTATTTTTTCTTAAAAAATACAGCAACACAATTTGCATCCATTTATATATATGCATGCAAAACACAATTTGCATCCACTAAAATGCATGCAAAATAGTTTTTGCAAATGTTTATATGCTTGCAAACATACTATGAAGACATTTAAATGGGTGCAAAACACAATTTGCAACCACTAAAATGCATGCAAAATGGTTTTTGCAAACGTTTATATGCTTGCAAACACACTATGAAGATATTTAAATGCATGCAAAAACCATTTTGCATACAATGCAAAATAGTTTTTGCAAACGTTTGTATGCTTGCAAAAACAGTATGAAGACATTTAAATGTATGTAAATTGTGTTTTGCATGCATTTATATTTATGCAAAACACAATTTGCATAGAATTACATGTATATAAGCAATAATTCTGGAAACACTTTAAAGTATGCAAATTCGGATTTGCATGTCTTTCAAATTTTTTTTTTTTTTGAAAAAAAGTATTGTTGTCTGGTCTAGTTTTGAAGATCTCGTCAAAAGCTTTCTAAAAATATAAATTTTATAAAAATCTGATTTATGGTTTAGAAGATATAACATTTTACAGATTTAAAACAAAAAATAACAAACATTTTCTCACTACAGCTGTTCACTTTTAAAAATAAAGAAAAAGGGTAAAAATGGTAATACACACAAGTAAAATACCCACATGAGTCTCAACAAAAGACTAAATGGTTGTTATATATTAAAAAAAGGACTAAACAGTAAAAAAGAAGTTACCAAAAGATGTTTTAGACAAAAAAAAGATAGCTGGGACCAAACTGTAGTAACACATGGGAAAAAGGACTGTTTAGTCGTTTTCTCTTTCTATATTTATTGTGTTTGATTGAGCTTCAATTATGGAATTCGGTGAGTTTCGTGGAAATAACCCAAATTTTGTTATTTGTTTCCAATTTTAATTCCACACAAGTGGCGAGTAACATGATTTAAAAACCAGCGCTGCTGTTTGGCCCGACCATATTACAAAATAAATGTCAGATGCTTATGTGGTATGGTGGGTCCCATTGCCACATAAGTTGGAAACCCTCTCAAAATACTTTTGGAAGGGGAAAAGTGGTGGGTCCTACCCTGCTACATAACTATCTGGCATTTATTTTGTAGGATGGGTGTGCCAAAAAGCTTTATTGTTTAAAAACATGGCAAATAATTGATTTTCAATATTATTATACGAAATACACTACCTTGCAACCAAAAAATATATATGGAATTGATGGAAATGAAGATAGTTTTGTAGAACACACTTATTTGCAATCAAACAAAGCCATAAGAAAATGCATGTGATTAAACTTCCATGATCTTTATTTTTTATCTTTCCATTTGTGATTATTCTCAACAATAAGAAGAAGGATTACATTACCAATTGTAGTAGAGAAAGAAGAACATTGCCACCAGCTGTGTTTTATAGTTTTAGCGCACAATTTTCACCCCATACTGCAACGTGAAATAGCACACACTTTCTTTCTCTCTCTCTCTCTCTCTCTATATATATATATATATATGAGGGAGGTTATTGCACCCCCTCTTAGAACGCCCCCTTATAACGCCCCCTCCTGTGGGGTCTACATACGATGCATCTAAGGGCTGATTTTTTTATGGGATGTTCTTCTCAATATGTATATCATCATATTAAAAAATTAGTTCGTTCTAAAACTTCTAACCCCTTCAAATTACTTATCAAAAATTGATAACTATTTGACCCCTCAAATAGTTACTAAATAGTTACTAATTTTCAAAGGTTAATTTGAAGGGGTTAGAAGTTTTAGAACGAACTAATTTTTTAATATGATGATATACATATTGAGAAGAACATCCCATAAAAAAATCAGCCCTTAGATGCATCGTATGTGGATCCCACAGGAGGGGGCGTTATAAGGGGGCGTTCTAAGAGGGGGTGCAATAACCTCCCTCTATATATATATATATTTCCGAAAATCAGCCCATTTTAAAAGTTCTAATCCTATCAACAATTTATCAGAAATCAACAGTCTAAAAAATGCCTAAATTTGCCAAATTTTTATAGGCTGATTAGAGGGTGTTAGAAGTTTTAGAATTAGTTAATTCTCGAATTTTATGATCTATATAGCAAGGGGAACATTCTTATAAAAAATCATCATTTGAATCATTTTTAATTGGGACCAATAAAAAATGTGTTGCAATAGTGTTATTACAATATCATTTCTCTACATATATACTAGGTTTAACCAGTGCCTCAACGCGACAATATGTGCTGCCAATACCTATCTTTCTTGTAGGTCGTTCTATTTTATAATAGAGAAATTATTGATGTAAGATGAACATAAATTGGTGCATCATCATCATCATCATTTAAGCCTTTTTTCCCCCAAATATCGGGGTCGACAGACATTAATCTATCCAGAGGTTTGTACCTTTTGTCCTCTTCATCACTACTTAATCATACTTGCCAAGCCCACTTGATCGTTATCATAAGGCAATTATTCTTTCTTATTCTTATATTATATAAAAATCAAGTTGGTCCAAATTTGACTAATAAGTTGGCCGGTTTTATGCTAAAAATCTAAGAAAATATTTGTTCCAAAATTTTTTTTTTTAGGGGTTTGATGTCTTTTCTTTTTGTTGCCATTAAAAAAGCCAAAATCTATCCAAAAAAACAGATTTTACTCCCATGGGACCACAAGAATAACAATATACAATGCCAACAAAAATTAGGTTTACCTACAATAATAATACTAATAATAATAAATAAAAAAAAACAAGAAGATGGGTGAAATGGTGATGAGACAGACGGGAGGGCACCCATGCTATCAGCCCACTAAAAACCCTAACATGTCATGTCCCCCACCCCCAACCTTCATTGTGCGCAACCAAAATGAACCCGACATCTCATGCGCACTGGTCTTGTTTGCCAAATAAAAAGGGCCGTGCTGCCCAACGCACCAAATTGGGGTGAACATTGTGTGCAGTAATTTTAAATCGCAGGGTCAAGGAAACCATTGGATTTGTGTATGTTAGTCCCGCAAATTGGAGAGGGATTTTTTTTTTTTGTTTTCAAACTTAATATTACTGAGCTCACCCCACATTACTGTGGGATAGCGTGATGCCGTGATTCAATGAGAAATAGAGTACTCAAAAGGAATCAGTTAAGTAGTTGTGTTTTGGAGAGCTGAGAATTTAGTAATAACTTTGAGACAATTTTTTACTTGATACACCCCACTTTTTATTACACACTATTAAAAAGTCCAATCAAAGGATTATTTTGTTTTTTTTATGAAGATAATTTTTTTGTCCACATCTTGATGATGATAAAAAAAAAATCGTTCTAAAATTTTAATTTGATAAAAAATTGGATAAAATTAAATGTAGAATGGGTGATTTAAAAAGTTTAAAATTCCAATCATATTTTATTTAAGGTTAAAATTTTCATTTTGTGACTTTTTATAAAAATGATGTACAACATGAAAATTATCCTCACGAAAAATTAACCATTGGCATATCTTATACGAGCTGGCGTAGCAAAATGTAAGAATAAGTGAGAAAGTACAACTACTAAAAAAAATTGGGTGTATATTTACGACTCCAATTCTGAAAAAGTGAGCTGCAGCTGAATAACCGTAAGGTCCATAACACTAGGGAAATATATTGCTGAATAACCGTAAGGTACAAATTAATGGAAATAAGTAAAGAATGTGTATTGGTCAGAACAATAAGGACAATCCATGGTGGCATGAGGATGGGGATAGGGTTTCTAACAAATGGATCCACACGAGATAATATATGCAGTCAGGATATTAGGGTAAATGATATATTAATTTCATTACATTCTTGATATTTTCAAGTCATTGTATATGGTATTTTTGTACCAAGGGCAAGAATTTGCTCTTCTAGTTGGGGATGCATTTAGGTGAACGAACTGCTGTGCAATACTAATTATAATGGGAACTATTATGTGCTACATCAACTAATGTGATTAAAGAACATCTCATTTTAAATGCTCAACTTAATATTTGTTCGTTTTCTAACTCTAATCCGAACTAGTTCGACCAGGATAGACCATAACTCATTTGGCGAATTATTGGTTAGGCATTCTCAACTCTCACCAACCACGGGTCGAGTTAGGATAAAGTTGAATTTTTTTTAACATGAGGCAATGTCGTGTGGTCACCTCATGAGATATGAAAAGGTCAGGTGAGGTCCATAACACAATGGTATTCTAGTCATCAAAATATAATAGCGGGCAATGGAGACGAGGGTGCTAAGAGCCAACGAGTGTTTTAACTGCGAAGAATCCACTTAGAACAGTGGGTTGCACCTATAAGAAGTAAATTAAGGACAGTGGTGACACGTACTCATCCACCAACCCCAATCTTGGCTCCAACTATTTAATGGCCATTTATTAAGCACAATGAAACCGGACAGTATGCAACGGTAACATGAACAGGGCCCGTCATTGTCATTTACCAAACCAGTACCTTTTCTTCAATTTTTCGGTTTTACTGTTTTCTAGTTTCTTCTTTCTTTCTTTTTTCAAATTGTTGATCTTTTTCTAACAATCAAAATTTTATCTCAACACCACCAACTGATGATAAAAAAGGAAAAATGACCAACTTGCAAGCAGACCAACTAAACCAACGAAGATGAAATCGGTTATTGGATTTTATGCATCCCTCCCGAGCCCAACAAACAAACACCTACACATCTGATATCTCAAAATCCAAACCTCCTGCATTTGGGTGAGTATCAGAGTACCCAAACCCTCAAACCAGCCCATTGTTGGTCATTAACTAACACATACTTCCATCTTGGTGCACACCCCAAGTAACCAGGCCAAAAGCAGAGCTCCCAATTAAAAACTATCCTCAGTTTTAAAGAGAGTGGCATCACCTCACCTCATTGGAATGGTTCTTGTTAGTAAGAACCAGCCGGTTGTTGGTCCCTACCTAACACACAAGAATCAAACTAAGCGAGACACGTGCAATTGGGACTCAATTTGAGCTGTCCATAATTGGACCGATGTCAATAAATGCAAAGAAATCTGTGCACTGTACAGGCTTTTTTATGCGACAAAGTGTGCAGTGAGTTATAGGCTTAAGCACAATAACTAAACGTAGGTAAATAAGCATAAAGTCGAACGTAATTCCATACTGAACGTCATATCAAGAGTAACTTCCATAGACCTATACAGTTATTCACAGATTTACTACATACACGGAGGTAGAGAGGGGATAATACACCATAGACTTTCACCAGAGATGAAGACCTTGTCTGTGCTGATAGCTGTTATGTACAAACATCAGATCACTGGAAACAGAAACAAATATGAATTTTCTTGATAAATGCTCGTCGATTCAAATGAGAAAATGGTCAGGGCAGTGGAGATGGGATTTACCTGTCATGTCCATTTCTGTTTTTGGGAACGAAGTTGGGTCAGCTTGTCTCGCCATTGAGCTGGGTATTAGAAAATCAGAACGTATACAAGTTCAGTGGTCATCAGCACAATGAAAAGTATGAAACCAATAGAGTGGAAAATGTGGGTCAGTCTATGTATACAACTGCCATATGAATACTACATAGTAGTTTGTTCATAACTCTTGTCAGGCAAGGGTGCACAGTAGAATTCATTGAGAATGGATTTTCTTTAGTCTACATATTGGTGCTAATCAAATTACAACTTAAATGTATTGCTAGAATCATAATATTTTCTGCCTCACTTATAGCTTCGGGGATTCTCCTAGGTGGAAAGTCTGCAAAAGCAGCCTAGAGAACTGGCAACTTGGGTTCGGCCCAGATAATCTACCATGGTATGTCATTTGCCTTTATGTCATATATAAGAAAATAAATGGATTTTATATGAATATTATCCGATGGACAAGTTGGATGGTTGGTTTCCAGCTCAGTCAACAATCAGCATGGTTTACCTGTTCTTAATTATGTAGAACAGTCTGAGGCCTCTATGGTTCTATATGAGGAACTGAGATTGCAACTTGGGTTGGCCCAACTAGAGCCTAACAGGCTAGCAGGGCTTGGACTTGTCTGCTACTTGGATTGGGCCGAGATTCTAAAAGCCAACACAAGCTCTGATTTAGCTTGGGTTTTAGCCTTAGGCAACCTGAAAAACCTGAGCAATTTACATAAACCAAAATACCTAAACCAAGGGGACCTGACCCAAGATTGCCTGTCTTAGTGATGAAAAGCTTGCTTGGCCACTCCTAACAGAGCTTGGGTTAGGTGAGGATTGAGTTCAGCTGTTTGGAGCTAGGGTTGCCATGCCCAATGCTTATTCAGGATGCTGGATGAATCTGAAGAGAAGTAAATGAATAAAGACATTTTATAAATGGATTGTAATATTGGCCAGCAATCGACTGCCAGGTACAATCCAATCAAACACATCACCTCCCTTATCTTATATGTTCAAAGGAACAAACTTTTGGACATCACAGACAGTAAAATTCTAACAGTCTACTCTATTTCTGTAAAAGTGTTAGTTATGATCCACAGAAATGCAAATCAATTTCATGGTAAGGATCATAATTCATAAAATATTGAGTCTGTGAACCAGGGTGAAAGTTTGGTAATGGCACAAGAACTTTTAGGCCACCCCACCATCCATGGTTTAGGGCCATTGCCACCTAATACTATATTTTCTCATTTTCCCGTACAAAATTGTTCTATTCTGCTGGTTTTAAGAAAGTACTGAACAACGAAAAAATCCTAGTAAAAAAAAAATACCTGGAGAAAACATAAGAAAACAATTTTTTATCCTAAGCAAAGAGAAAAACCTTTAGAAAGATACGAAGAAAACAAACCTGCATCTCTATAGCGTTCTTCAACTGCAGCAATTAGCATGTTGCGGATGAGATCAAACTCTTTGGCTTCAACACATGGCTGACCATCAGGCCTGTAACCATTACTAATTGAGATCAATATTTATCTTCTCAAAGAATAAGTGAAACAATTTGCGGGACTGTTGCTTCTGAATCAGCCAAGTCAGGTTGGAAGAAGCCTCACTACTTATATGAGACCCCTAGAATGTTCACACTAAAAGATGTTAATGATTGCCCCACACGTTACATACAAGTAACATGTTAATGTTCACTATTTAGAGAATTGGAGATAGTTGTTGAAATATTAGTTAATTTCCCAACTGATGCCTCCATGCAAATTGACACTCTCAGCAATAACTGGAAAGATAATATCCTAGCCTTTAGAAAGGCATATTATCTAATGTAAATCACTAGCATAGTATACATAAGCTTTACCAGAAATACCTGGCATATACTTAGAAACACCTAGATCGAATGTGCAGGCAACTTTTTGTTCCGGTACCATCCCCGGAATACGAGTCCTTTTCAAAAAAATTAATTACTAGCTTTTCCAGAAAGCTCTTCCAGCGGAGAAAGGAGCCGACTAAAGAGAACAGTTTTTAATTACCTATCCAGTTCAGTGAACAACAAGCCATCTGAAAGGGGGGGCTGCACGGCCATCTTTGAAGCTTCGACAACTTTCATTCCATCACTATATGCTAAATACTTGTTAACTTGTATAGGCACCTGCACATGATCCAAGAAGATCAGCATCTACCAGCTCAATACAGTACAAGCATGCATACTGCATACGCTTTACAGCCTTTGATGTAACAAGAAAAGGAGAGTATGAAATGAGAGCAAGAAGAATAAGAAGCCTGAAAATGGGAGAGACAGGGGAAGTATATTAACAAATAAGCACAACAACAAACTTTTGCATGAACATATATCAATGTTAAATTTGGATAATACATAAGAACCCATGACATGTTGAATTAACCCTAGTCAAACTGTGGCGCGAATATACATAGTGGGTCATTTACATCTCTTTATGGTTGTAGTGTACACTCTGTACTGTATACCCTTACATGTCAGGACTATATATTCCATGTCCAGCACATTATGCTGAACAATTTATAGAACTCGGGAGTCTGAAAACGGTCAAGTTAATCCAAGTTGAATGATTATGTAAATACTTAAAACGGAAACCTAATACTTCCCAGGTTCCAATTGAAACTGTTACCTTTCTAGGAAGAGATGACAGTTTTTAAACACTTCCTTGTCACTCAAGGAACCTAAAAAGAAACACTTACCGTTCCTTCTTTTATCCACCCAGTTCCACCAAAATGAAACACATGCACATTGTATTTCAATACTGCATCTTGGTTCTCACTTCCACCAATTCTTGCGATATGATTATTTACTTCTTCCGTGTTCTTGCATAGATGAATATAACTCTGAACATTTCGCATCAACTATACATTTACTTAAATTTTGAAATACATAAGTCATTCATCCCTGAAGAGAACTGGAAATGTACATATTGCTAAACGCTTAGACCTTCTCCATCTGAAACTTATAGCTAACGTGTTGCAAAAATGATTAGAAAAGAAATCACAAAACCAAAATGATTTTGTGAAGGTGGAGCTTTTTCCCATCAATGAACATGGTGGGGACCTGCTCAAGGGTTTTGACATTGCTTTCAGCAAATAATTACACTAAAAATCAGCATAAGACATTTTACGAAAAAGCATATATAGATTACAACAAGATACCCACAGTTTTTAAGAATTGGGGGTGTCAGACAACCTCATGTATACAGGTCTATTAGAATTCCTATTTTAATTTTCACTCTTCTAAACAAAGAACAAGTTTCTACTTAATCATATACATATTTTGATGCACCAAAAAAAGAAAAATGAAGCGAAAAGTTTGAAAAGATAAAAGCAATACCTTGCATCTCACCGCAATGTTAATGGCATCCGAAGGTCGGAGATCAAAGCTAACTCTCTCTGTTTCGTTACCAACCTGTATATCATGTCCGTAAGTCAGCCAATCATTTACTTCTTTAGAGTTTCAATCACTACTTGTACAAGTTAATTAAGCAAGAACAACAAATTAGGAATTGCCTTTGCAAGGTATAACTGAGCAAAATATGCCTCGTGCACTCTCTTAGTGACTCGAACAAGTTTCACCTGAAAGAAAAAGCACCAAATTTGTGTTTTTTAATCAATGCATCAAAGGTTACTATCAAAAAGAAAATCTCAAAGAAAAAAATTGTAAGGATACGAGTGTTTTGTGATGGATTGGAGTGAGGAAGACTTACAGTGTACCCCATCTTCTCAATCATCTCCTTTATTATTTGATACACAGTTGGCCTTGCCTGGTGCAAGATCAACAAGTTCAACATTTAATAGAGGATGAAAAGAATTGCTTGCTTCTTTTCAGATCAGTAAATTAACCAAAAACCATCATTGAAAGAGGAGGAAAAAAGGTCTAAACAAATAAAAAAAAAAAAACATACAATTTGAACATTGCGGACAGCAGCCATGAGTAACATGCTTGGCATCTCTACTGCAATCAGAAGCAAACCCCAATTGTTAGAAAGTAAATACTAAAGTTGTGTCAAAACTCTGCTCTCCCTTCCATTCCCTATACTAGGCACAAGAAACTATCTTGAAAATTATAAATACGTACAGACAATTATGGGAAGTAGAAGATCGCTTCCATCTTCCATCTTCAGTACAATTGCAGGATGTGGAGCATAATCCGGCAGATGCCCACCCTGAGGGTTGTTATGAACGCATCTTAAATGCTTACCATCTCGCATTTTTATCATAAATCCGTCTGACCCACTTCTCACCTCAACTACATTAAAGAACCAAAAGGGACGGTCATCATTTTTATGGAGTTACAGAAGAACCCAAAAAAAAAAAAACAACCCCGAGCAGCAACAATAATTAGTTTAAAATTGAAAATTTTATAAGCAAATCAACATGGGCTTAAATATTACAAGAGCTCTCTGACTGTTCAACAAGCTTACCAGCTTCCATTACACTGGAATTCACATATTCACCATCATTCTCATTGAAATTCTCTGCCATGCTGCCGTTCCCGTTCGACGAGGAACTGAAAGTACACCGAACTGTCATACACCTCCCTACACGTGACTGATGAGAAAGTGGCTGTAACCTAATCCCATCTCTATGATTCCCTTTAAATCCCCAAAATCCATTTCTAAGAATCCTTGTTTTCATGAGGGGCCCATTCAAAGGCAGAGTATTAACTCCTGATCGTTTTGCACGGACAGTGGGGTAAATTACCGGTCCCTGTAGAGTTGCCATCTATCCTGCTTCAAGATCCATGAAACAAAAACAAGAATAAGCTTTCACGGTGCACTAAAACACAAGAGTTGAGAAAAATTCAGTTAAACCCAAGCGAACTTACAAAGAACAGCTTTAGAACTTGCACAGATGAGACAGAGTTCAAAATTAAAAGAATCTGTAACTGTTACAAGTAGTTATAACACTTAAAAAAGCTCTCAAAATCACAAAGTAAATACGGAACTAGTGATCATAACTGTTATCCAACTAACTAACCTATGAATTTTCAGCTGATTTACAGGGGAAACGCAAAAAATCAAAAAAGGTAAAAACTTTTCCTTCAACTATGAAGATTTTCAAGAGAAAGGAACAAAGACAAATAATACAGAATTGAAATCGCGCTACCTGAAGCTTCTACAAGCTCTCAACCGCCAGAAATCTCGGAATCCGACGATTTGTGTCACCGATCGTTGTAACAAATTGAATTCCTCAAGAAGCTCGCACTTCTCCTACAGATTTTTCACCTCAAATCACTAATTAAAAGCAATCAGAGTACGATTTCAAAACCTAATTAATGTTGTGAACTTGATCGAGTCGAGGGAGATTTATGTACTTTAGCAGTTCCACGTAAGAAGAAAACCGACATGCGTCAAATTAAACCCTAAATTACAAGAATTTGGCAAGAAACTTGCTTTAAACAACAGGAATCATGAATACGATTATACTGCAAATCACCCAGACAGGTTGAAGCTTCAAGAAGAAGGAATCAAAATTCTCGAGCTTTTTTTTAAAGCAACCGAGAGGAGCAATAGTTCCAGAGCTTCACTTTATTTTATAGAGATTCTCATTTAATTCTAGAGAGAGAAAGTAGAGAGAGAGACCGTAAAAAGATAAATATTTTAGTTCAGTAAAAGTTCTCAGAGGATATTATTAGATAATGTATGTTACGTTACAAATATTACCCTGACCTTTTTGGATAATGTCAAGACGACCTTTAAGAACTAGGGCGGTTATGGATAAACCTTAAAGGGGTGGTTTCGTAGTTTTATTAAACGGTTTAGTGACGGTATCAAACATGTTTAGGGGGACTTGTCACTGCCAACTCGCATACGTCACACTGAGAAAATCCGTTTTCTACTTTACTAAATTTGGTTCTATAATGCCCTTCTTATCCGACCTTTATTACCAGTCAGTTCACACTTCCCAAAGCAAGGGTTTGCTTTTAATTTCCACGAGCCTCACACACTTCGCGCGTGTGTTGCTGGCCAACTTCTATTGGTATCTGTAAACTAAAGGTAAATAAATAAATTTTGTGAGGTAATATATTTAATATTTTGTAAAAGTTAAAAAAAATTAAAAAAAAACTATATATATATATACTAGCCCCTATCCCGACGGATGCTTCTTTTAAAAAAAATTAAATTTTTTTATTAGATAATTAGAAAATTTAGTTGTTTTAGATTAGGCCATATGTTTATAATGTAGTTTTTTTTAACCCACACTTAAGAGAGAGGATTTTGTTAACCCAATAATAGATAATAGATTGGGTCATATGTTTATAATGTAGGTTTTTTTAACCTACACCTAAGAGAGAGGGTTTTATTAACCCAAAGGCTTCTCATAGTATATTACTAGCTCCCATATCCCGTGCAAGGCACGAGCTTCTTTTAAAAAAAATTGAATTTTTTTATTAGATAATTAAAAAATATAGTTGTTTTAGAATTTAAATTTATGTTTATAATGTAGGTTTTTTAACCCACGCCTAGGAGAGAGAGGGTTTTGTTAACCCAAGAATAGATAATAGATTGGGCCATATGTTTATAATGTAGGTTTTTTTAACCCACACCTGAGAGGTGGTTTTGTTAACCCAAGGCTTCTCCTATAGTATATTACTAGCCCCCATATCCCGTATAAGGCACGGGGGCTTCTTTTAAAAAAAAATTTAATATTTTTTATTAAATAATTAGAAATTTTAGTTGTTTTAGATTGGGTCATATGTTTATAATGTAGATTTTTTTAACCCACACTTAAGAGAAAGGGTTTTGTTAACCTAATAATAGATAATAAATTGAGTCATATGTTTATAATGTAGATTTTTTTAACCCACACCTAAGAGAAAGGGTTTTGTTAACCCAAAGGCTTCTCCTATAGTATATTATAATAGATAATAGATAATAGATGTGGGCGGACGGACGAGCGGTGTGACAGTTCACCCCAAAACTCACTATCTCTCCTCCCTTCTCTCTTTCTCTCTCCTAGTTTTTCTCCTTAGCCAACCCAAATGGCTTAAGGGGGCAGCCCCTTATATATATAGTAATAGATGTTAACTTTTGTTATAAGACAAATATTTTTGGTAACAGATGGTCTAATGGTGTGTTAGATAATATCATATAGATCATCCATGTATATAAACGTAATAATTTTTCTAAAATTCTAATTCTATATCTATGAATTATTGAGAATAGTCACACACGGAATATGAGAGTCTAATATATAATGATCTTGGACCACTCCATTCATTGCCAATTGGTTTTGAGTTGGATGCCCTCAAATTTAAGATGGTATGCGCATGTCTACACGTGATAGGCCCAACAACCACACGTGTTCCACGTCAAAAGAACCCCACACGTGAGGGAGCGTGGAGTGGATATAATGGGTTATAAGTTTTTTAATGATGTAATTTTGGTGGATATGATTTACGATGAGATGAGATTATCCTCACCAAATCTCACTACTTAGATCATTTTCATGACTTCCACAAAAACCTTGTCTCTAGCTTGAGTACAAAACTTTAATTGCCCACGAGAAAAAAATCAATGTTCACCATCATTTTTAAAGTGGGTTAATGTGCTCTAACCCCCTGTATTTTTTTTTCTCATATAAACAAGAAACAAGTTCCGGGTAAATTTTTGATAAGATTATAAATTTTGTAAATCCAGGCGTATATTACTAGCCCTCATATCCCGTGCAAGGCACGGAAGCTTCTTTTAACAAAAATTTTAAATTTTTTTATTAGATAATTAGAAAATTTAGTTATTATTTTACATTGGACCATATGTTTATAATGTAGGTTTTTTTAACCCACACATAAGAGAGAGGGTTTTGTTAACCAAATAATAGATAATAGATTAGGTCATATGTTTATAATGTAGGTTTTGTTAACCCACACCTAAGAGAGAGATTTTATTAACCCAAAGGCTTCTCCTATAGTATATTATAATAGATATAATAGATAATAGATAGGGGCAGACGGACGAACGGTGTGACAGCTCAAAGTTGTCTGTCGCCCCCCACCCCAAAACCCACTCTCTCTCATCCCTTCTCTTTTTCTCTCTCCTAGTTTTTCTCCTTAGCCAACACAAATGGCTTAAGGGGCAGCCCCTTATATATATAGTAATAGATGTAAACTTTTGTTATAAGACAAATATTTTTGGTAATAGATGATCTAATAGTGTGTTAGATAATATCATATAGATCATCCCTGTATATAATCGTAATTTTTCTAAAATTCTAGTTCTATATCTATGCATTGTTGAGAATAGTCCCACATGAAATATGAGAGTCTAATATATAATGATCTTGGGTCACTCCACTCATTGCCAATTAGTTTTGATTTGGATGCCCTCAAATTTAAGATGGTATGCGCATGTCCACACGTGATAGGCCCAACAGCCACACGTGTTCCACGTCAAAAGAACCCCACACGTGAGGAGGCGTGGAGTGGATATAATGGGTTATAAGTTTTTGAATGATGTAATTTTTGGTGGATATGATTTACGTTGAGATGAGATTATTCTCACCAAAACTCACTACTTAAATCATTTTCATGAGCTCCACGAAAACCTTGTCTCTAGCTCGAGTACAAAACTTTAATTGCCCACCAGAAAAAATGATTGTTCACCATCATTTTTAAAGTGGGTTAATGTGCTCTAACCCCCTGTAATTTTTTTTTCTCGTATAAACAAGAAACAAGTTCCTGGTAAATTTTTTATAAGATTATAAATTTTGTAAATCCAGGCACAACTAGCATTAAAAAAAAAAAAAACACAACCAACACGAAAGACAAACTTCTAATAGAGAAATTGAAGACTGAATGAAGGGTATTTTTGACTCTTTTGCAAGAAAGGGCAACAATTAACAAATGTAGGCTATAATACAACAAGTGGGTAACGTTGCCGGCGGCCTAAGAATATCAAAGCCTCAAGAAGAGCGACACGTGGAAGATGAAGCCATGGATGATTCCTGGATAAGGTTTTATCTTTGTTGGATTCCTAGATTAAAAATAAAAAAATATCTCCGTCTTTCTTTCTTTCTTTCTTTCATATATTGTCACCGTCTAAAGGTTCCAAATTGTCAAATTTGTGCATTTAACTCAGCCCTAAAATTTCTTATCACAATTGATTGTTTGTTTTTTCATCAAAATGGTAATCCTTACCCACACAAAATTATTAACTACCAAATGACTCTCCTTTTCTACTCTTATTAATTCTTCTTACTAGACAATCTAACAAGATGTATTTGCAAATTAGGTTCTCTCCTTTAAATTTGGCAGCCTTTTTTACCCTCTTATGGCATTTTTGCGTTCTACAAATCCTCACTGTGATTGAATTTTTTGCAAAATTAACCAAAAAGCTTGCTACATCGTTGTTGATGCTCTTTAATGGTGGATAATATGTCAATTTTGCACGCAAATTTCCTTTCTTTTAGCTTTTGGGTCGGGATCTTGGGACCTAGGTCAAGACAAAAAGTCCCCACTCTATAGTTCAACCACCCCACAGATGACTGAAATGAAATATAGGATTTTTTAGGGGGAGGTAATATGGCCTACGTTTTGGTGGGCCCAAATGCAATGCATCTGGAGGTTAATTTTTGGAGAGGATATTCTCCTCATTAGGTAAATCACATATTTAAAAATCAGCTTGTTCTAAAATTTCTAACACTCTACAAATTAGCCCTTGAAAATTGTAAGTTTTAAACATTTTTTGACCGTTGATTTAGAATTGGATGATTTGACGATAGAAGTTTTAAAACAGGTTAATTTCAGGTGAGTATGTTCTAATCATCATCTCAAAAAATAAACCCATAGATGCATTGTATATGGGTCCCACACTTTTTAAAAAAAAAATTTATTGCTTGTAATATAAATATAAAACAAACCGTATAGATACATTTGCTAAAGCGTCATGCAAAGGGACTAGAGTACTAGACCAAAACCATCAAACTTTTCCTTTATTTGTTTTGATGGGATCAAACTTTTCCTTTACCAAAACCATTTTATATGTTTAAGGCTAAGTAACCAGAGTGCAGGTCGGAGCGGCCGATTAAAAAATGGTCTTAGTTCAAAAATACATTCAGAGCGGGAGCGGGAGCGTGGAGTGTAGTTCGGAGCGGGAGCGCGAAGTTCCGGAGTGGGAGCGTCACCCCTATACCAAGGTTTCGGTTCCTAAGAGTCTTTGTTCATAATTTAGCATTTAAATCACTCAATTCCTTCTGCTTACCTTCGCCTAAAAGCCGTATCGAGTTCGGTGTTCAGGTGGGACCGGTGAGTTATACAAGTAAGGCACAAAGTTACAAACTACAGCTAAACAATTCCCGTACTATAAAAATGAATGAAATGACTAATATAATGCGAGTCCTTAATTATCAGTTTTGACAATTACTTAGTACTCGACAAGTGAGTTAAAAAATTAATTTTGTTGGTTTATCGTGATAGAAAGAGTTTCAATAAAAATAATTGAAGATGGAGAAGAAGAATAAAAGAAGGTCTCTTACTTATAAACGCTTTTTGTTACATTTTTTTTTCTTTTTTCTACCTATATAATTACGCAACAATTTTAAATTTTTTAATGGAAAGTAAAGACCTTTTCGTTCTAGCAATAAAAAAGAATTAAAATATTGAAAAGCGGGAAAGACACAATTTTTGGCTGGTCCACCACTTTGTTGTAGGACATGCCTTAACCACCCGCCCCCACCTTCTAGAAGACCTTGAAATAAAACTAGATGTAACTTTGAGGGTTTTTTTCGTTTTTTTTTTAAATTACTGTTTAAAACCAATTATTATTATTTTGACGTTATAGATAAGACTAATATGGTTCTGGGATGTTTAATATTCAATTTGAATTGGAACGGAACCTATACGAATTAAGACCCATTTCAATTTCTCAGTCATTTTTCTTTAATTATTCATTGACGTATTAAATACAACCATAAGGAACCAGAAAGGATATTATTGAAACTTTTTTTGTTTTTGGAAATATATTGATTATTATTATTTTTTGAAACATTGATTTGTTCTACTTCCATGTATTTGAAGATTGGAATCATAATTTATTTGATAGGAAGGGTTTGGAACTTAGTAACCAGAGCGCGGAGCGGGAGCGGGAGCGGGAGCGTCGAAGCGCCAAATTTAAAAATGCTTAAGGCTCAGAGCGCCTTCGGAGCGCCAAACTTACTCACACGTAGTTGAAGTTTTAATTGACTACCATTGATTAGATTATGAATAACTAGATCATTAAATAAATTTTTATTAACAAAATCATTGAATAGTTAGTAAAATAATTTTTAAATTTTATTAAGTATTTTTTGTAATAATATTCTATTTTTAAAAAAATATTATTTTTTCGTATTTGTTAATTATAAAGTATACTATATATATAATAACTAAAATTTATTGTTTCTCATATTAATTATATTTTATTATGGAAAAAATGAATTTTTACTGTCCAAAAAAGTAAGTGAGAAACACAACCATATAACGTGTGCTTTAAGGGCACTTAATAAGGTTATTTTTGAACAAATTTTTTTTACAAGTTAGACGTCTTCAAATCATCTAATTTTTTTTATATAATATTATCATTATTTATAAGATGTCCACCAAAAATCAGCTCAATCAGAGATATCTAACCCTCCAAACAAATCACTTTAAATGCCAGCCATTCATTCACACTATAAAGTCTAAATTACGTGTTTGTAGTGATATAAGTCTCCGATTGAGCTA
>MVGT01002292.1:332450-346953 GCA_002174775.1 Macleaya cordata | reverse complement strand
CCCTAAAGTTCAGTGGCGGGCTCCAGTTAGGTTTACAACTTGACTTTGCTCTAAGTCTGGACTCTGGAGCCTGCCACGAAGTTCTTGGTGCTCACTAAAATAATTCTGAGTGTGAGTTCGAATAACTTCCCAGGAACTGGAGCTGACATACAAACGGAACCCGTCATAATACAATGATTCCAGCTCCTGGATAATCAGTTTGGTACCACCCTGAAATTGGTTAACCTGGCAACCATCAACACTAAGTAGGTGATATTGGAGACTTTAGATGCAAACCCAAGGTTTTAATTCAGTAGAATATGAAATGTTTATTTTATATGATTTCAGTCATCCTGGGACCTGGGTGATTGCGATGTGATTAGATCTGAAACACCACATCATTTGCCAAAGGAGTAGGAGGGGGATCAGAATGCACTGAAGTCTGCAGATCTAGTATGAACCAAGTTTTAAGGCAGTTTACAAAGATTTCAGAGCAGTTTCTCGTGTCTATTACAAAGTAGGATTAGTGCTACTCTTAAAAGAGTTGCTTTTTAGCATTTAACAACCCAATAATAGAAGTGGATAATTCTTTACCAACAATTGATAAGGCCTAAGATCCCTTAATACAGTAATTTTCTTTAAACAGACAGTTTTAGATAATGCAATAGACCAACTAACCCACTTGATTTTCCAGAGTTGGACTACTAGTTGGTCTACTGTAGTTGATTAGAGATCCATAGTTATCAAAATTCAGTAAGATGCTTAAATTCTTTCTACACCATAAGATTATTATAGCCTAATAATATTGTAAAGTTATATTTAATTGTAAGGTTTTAGTACACCAATGAGATTTAGAATCATATCAACCATTTTCCTTTTTAGATTTGGTGGGAAGAGTACAACCCAAAAATTTAAAGATGCTAATAAAAGTCTACATGAAAGAGGAGCTATAACCTGTTGAGCAAATTGAAAAAGAAAAACCCTAATCCTCCCTAAAGTAAATCAGCAAGTCAAATTGATCGAACCTTCATCTCAATCTGATGATGCGGAAGAGCGCATCTCTAAAAAGTACTAGATATTTTAGGCATAATCTGCAAAAAGTCTTACTGAGCATGTGACTGCTTCTACAGTTCATCCTGAGAAGACAAAATAACACACAGCAGTTAAAAAAATGGTGGTATATCATTTACATGTAACGGCAAGTATACATGTCGATCTGGTAAACAGCCCAGTGTGGTTGTACTTAGCTTATAACGGAAACCCAAACTGTTGCATCAGGGAATAAAAACCCACCCAAGCCAACAGATGGTTGTTGATATACTAACTTAAGGTGGCAAAGCTCAGACAAAGTAATAGGTCGATATGAGATTAAAAATTTTATAGTCATGCCTTATTTGTTGATAAGATTGAAATATTCAATGGCTAAGTAAGCTAGTAAACTTATGGCCAAAGAAAGGATCTCAATATGTAAGTCTTGTGGCTGGGAATTCATAACTCTGTCATCATGAATTCTGATTTACTTCCCTACTAGTAAATTCTTAACCATAGAGGGAGAGTGTTAACTATTAACTGAAGAGTATTATAACAAACTAGACCAAATAATATAATGGATTAGCACCTTTTTCTTTAGGGATTCCTAAATGGCGTAAGTAAACATAATTTGGAAAACAGCAGCAGTTGCCCAAGTTGAAACAGGTACAATTGAATTTCTTGTGATTCTAGAGAGAAACATGAAGCAGGATCTTTGTAAAGATGGAGAACTACTCTACTTAAGGACCAGATGCACTAGCCCGCAAAAGCGAGGGCAGTAACTCACACAGAAGATAACCTGCAACTATGTAGGCCCTATAAGAGAAATATATGGATACAGAAAAGTGTAACTTAAGGGGTCCAGTAGGGCTAATGACCAAAAATGATCCCCCAAGCTTATCTTGTATGTCAATGATGCATCTTCAAGACCTAAAGATACTGGAGATTATGAAGATTCTTGATGTGACTATGGCTGATCACACAATTGATTATCATATGGGGTGCATAAGTTATCTTCTGGTACGTAATTAGGTAACTTTTTTCTTCTTTTTTTGTCAATCAAACTTTAGAAGAATCAGTGAAGTTTATGCATATCTATATAAATGTTTGATCCTATGAAGTTTAACAGAGTAAGAGGGAGAGTCATACATGTTTGCTGGTATCATTCTCATCTTCCTCTTCACCCTCCTCCTCACCCTGTAGCAAAAAACGATTTGCATTATAATCACATATACATTAATAATGAGTGAAACATTACAAGAAGGAAATGGTTGTAAGGGGAACTCACATCAGATTCTCCAGTGTCACTCTTCTCCGCTTCCTCCTATTTAACAAATAAAATTAAGAATGAAACTAATGATTTAACCAAAGTTGGTGGTTGCATGTGTCGTTTAACCTTTTTGGGGTAAAAAAATGAAAAGAAGGACACAAAGTTAAGCAAGCTAATACAATACCTCCTCTTCTTTCTTTTTCTCAGCTTCCTCAAAAGCTGCCTTCTCAGCCTGCAGATAAATAAAACTAAATAAGTGAAAAAAAAAGTAAAAAACATAAAAATTTGTGTATAAGACGAAACGAGAGTGTCCCACATACATCCTTCTGCTTTCCCCAAGTTTCCTCAGCAAATTTCACAGCATATTCGGGGTCGTCACAGATTAGAATGTTGTCGAACAAAGTTCCTGATTTCACCTGGATAAAGAAATTGGTATCACCAATTTAGAAGAAAGTAGGAATATTCAGTAAGAAATAACGCATTGTAAAACCAAAGAAGAAAGTAATTTGTAAGTAATTATTACCTGCCACAACTCAATTGCGACATACTTCAAGTTGGGGAAGACGTAGAGATCAGGATCATCCTTGAAATCTGCAAAATATAGGATTATTTAATAAACCTAATAAAACAAAAAACTAACAAAAGGTGCCCAAACCATTCGCAGGATGAGAGAGAACCTGGGTTGTCAATCTTAGGTGCCTTCCACTTCCCCTTGTAGTTGGGGTTCTTAATTTGCTGCGGATCCAACAAAGAAGTAAATTCCACAAACAACTAGTAATTAAGCTAAGAAAGGTGGAGGGCTTAGTCCGCAATCACTGACCTTGGGTTTCCACTCTCCCTTGTATTCAGGATTTGGGATGGAAGGGGCAGTCCATTCCCCATCTTCTTCTTCATCCCAGTCATCTGGCTGCAACATCATGTTTTCATTCAGTTCATTCCAGATAGAAAATGGTCAAATCTAAAAATACATATATCAGTGAAGACAATAAACAATTCAATCAGAAGAGAACTTCACGAAACATTCATTTCTAACAGATTTTCATTTATTACCTTCTTGGCATCAGGGTCGGGAATCTCCTTGGGAAGATCATCGTACCCCTGCTCATATATGTACATAACTAGTCATTGTCAAGTAATAGTAGCTCTCAACACTAACACAGAGTACCAAATGGCAAAAGGAAGAAAGTAGTAAAAATAAACAATCTGCAATTCAAGACATTTGGATAACCCTACATTGATAGAAATCAACATACCTCTGGCTTCTTATCCTCGGGATCTGGAATGTATTCTTGATCATCCCAATCCTCTGGCTGTACAAGAAAACAAAGTTATAAAACATTCACAAATAAATAATATACTCAACCAAAAAATGTGCATAAATCCAGGAGTTCCCTTCAACCTTCTTGGCATTGGGATCCTTTATTTTCTTTGGGGGAAGCAAATCCCAATCAGCGTATAGGCTTCCGGATTGCTTTTCATTGTTGTCAACTAGAATGCTGTAAGTAGCATCTGGACGAATGATGAAAGTGTAAACATGGCTTAGCTGGTCTGTCTCACAAGGAACATCTTTCTTTATCAGGTGGTTCTTCCCACCACGGGTCAGTATAGCATGGACCTTTTTTGTGCTGTAACCACAGATATCTGGTCCAAACATAATGCTGCATTGTGAAAGTTGGTTTTAGTCAATTGATCGAACAAAATAGAGAGCATAAAACAGACAAATACAAATAAATCTATTATATTGACAGTGAAAACATATGAAAACATCTATAGAAGTAAGATGATGTTGCTGTTTCCAAAAATACTAGTATTACCTATAAGGTGTCTCTCCCCCAAATTTCTTTTGATCAACATCCCCACTAAGCAACTTCATATACCCACCACCACAGTCGAGCTTCTGTTCATGCTTGACAGAAAATTGGAAAACCAAATTCTTATCCTTGTTACTGAACTCAGGGAATTGTGCGGAGATGGCAAAAAATTTGTAGTCCGGACTAGTCTGGATACCTATACCACAGAAGCTAGTTTAGCAATAAGTTGCACAATAATACATAAAATTTCGACCATTCTAAAAAATATACATAAAAACTCAACCACAATGCAAAGAAAATAGATACAAATGCTCAAAGGCCATAATAAAGTGATAACTCAGAAGTGCTTTACTAGGGAAAAAACACCAATTTCCATTATGGACTTGATATTTTCATTTTCAAATCTCCACCCTATACCTTTGTCATTTGGGTCACCATTCCATTTTCCAGATGTGTGCAACCAATCTCCAGCCATGTTCTCATCTTTCTTCCAATCAGAATTAACCCAGCGACTCTCCCATCCATCTTTAGAGCCCATGCAACAAAACAACCAGAGAACAGGATAAGCATAAGTATATCATATCAAAGGATATACACAGGAAGCAAAAACAACATTATTTGTTCAGAATGTCAATCTGTGATATAAGATATTGAACTTTTTTTTGCTATTGGCTATGGTTTTGCATCTTCTCTGGTATATTTCTCAATAACTTTTTCCTAATAGCAAAAAGTATAAACGTTGAATTGCATAATAATTTGGACATAATTATATCAAGAGTATCGTTACTAATGCCAACTCATCTTCATGACTGTGTGCCTGAATCTGATATTCTTACAAGCAAGGTCAAAAATATTCTTCTGACTGAATGTTTCAGTCAGTAGAAAAAGACATTCCAACTAAATTTTTAACTCATCTTCAGTAGAAAAATTGGAAAATTTTCCAACCAATGTAATACACTAAAGATCATCAAAGAAGGTTAAAGAAGAAACAAAAAAACCTCCAAAACTGGAATAATATTATACTATGCCATACAGAATTATAACTTATCAGGACAACTTCATATAGAACAGAGAACCAATACCTAAAATTCTCCACTAAATTAAACACTCGGATATGTAAATGTAGCAAAATGAGCTTAAGATCTAAATAGTACAAAATTATAAATCCATAAGATCTTTCAGAAAATTGTACTCTCCGATTCTCATAACTCTAGCACGCTACTACGTTCTGACACTCAAACACAATAGCTTCCGATTAAAATACATGAGGTCAGACGAAATTCAAGGATCTGTGAAATTAAACAACATTAGATCCACAAGATCGATCAAAGATTTCAGATCAGTCAAAGCTTTGAAAATATTCAAAATGTTCCTTGAAATTTAATTGTTTAAGTTTAGATCTCAAACTGTAAAGTATCGCGAACTCGGGAAAATGCAACAAATTGAAGATTAATACGGAGATCGAAAACTGAAATGCGATAAGATTGCTAACCTTCAAAGCGTTCTTCGAAGAAAACTTCGGCTGAGACGATCGAGAAAAGGAAAATTAGGGCAAAAGCGGAGGGAATCACCATATTTTCGACGTAGCCAGTTGCCGGCTTGAAGCAGTGTAGGGTAGAGTAGACCCGTACAGTAGCGTCCCCTCCAATTGAAGGTTCGGTCTATATAAGCTAAAAATAAATGACGTCCGAATTAATCTATAACTTATAGTTTATTGTAAATTTGACGTCCGCACTTATCTATAAGCTCATCAGTTTTATATTATCTTAATCCTTAATGACGAAATTAACCCTCAACTAAATAATGTCTTGTGTGTCGGGGTGACACTTTTTATAAAAAAGTATTTTAATTTTATTAGTTTTTAGATATCTTTTAATTTTTTTAAATTCTATCTTTTATTTAATTTCGATAAAGTTAAAAATTAAGCATTTTTTTTAATTTTTTTATTTAGTGTTTATGTTGTGGCATTCTAATTTTTCTTTAAATTTTAAGGATGAAGACATCGTGGCAACAAAAATTTATCTTTGTAATATATAACCTTGAAAAGTAAAAACCAATAGAGGCATAGGCAAGGGCTACATTTTTTTATTGTTTGGTGGAGCGCTATGGGGATGTGTTCGGTTGTTTGAGGCGCCCAATCATGCTTCCTAATGTTTTTTAATTGTTTCATTAAAAAAATCAAAAGAGGCACAGTGCTTGCCGGCCTTTATTCCCTAGACCCCCAACTTCCAGATTTCCCATGCCCATGATACTTGCCCTGAGTTGCTCTACTTCTCGTTGTCTATGATATATTTGTGATTTGTATAATGATAATATTAAATTTATAGTAAAATTTTATATAATTTTCTACTGAAAGTTAACTCGATGGTAGATTATTTCTCACGTAGCCTCGTAATTTGCATCGATCTCAAAATGATATGCATCCATTATAGATTTTACCTTCGGTAAAAAAATTTGTAGATTTTTCGGTAAGACACAATCTCTAATGCGTTCTATTTATGCACCAAATCATTGAGAAAAGCCCAATCTCGTATTTGATGGAATGGCCCAGCCCAATAAATCTTTGAGAAGGGGCCCAATCTCGTATTTGATGGTCCGCGTTGGGATGAAGAACGATAAGGAGCCCACAAACAATTTCGTGCAGAAGAGAGACAGGGGCTTGGGTTTTCAGCGGAGTTACATTGGGGGGTTT
Organism: Macleaya cordata; assembly: GCA_002174775.1. NCBI lineage: Eukaryota > Viridiplantae > Streptophyta > Magnoliopsida > Ranunculales > Papaveraceae > Macleaya > Macleaya cordata. The sequence continues at coordinate 340,172 of MVGT01002292.1, read as the reverse complement.
GGCTACATTTTTCGAAATCACTCTAGTATGGTACTCGTCTGGTAGAAAACATTTTGGTGGAAGAAGACGAAACAAAAAAAAATGAAATTGATCAACTGCAGCTGTGATCCTCTAGAGTCTGCTGTGAGAATGTGTTTTACGGTCTTGTGTTCCTCGTTTAAGCTGATAAGGAACTAAACTAGGCAAATATCGGGCTTAGGCTGTAGTTATGGGGAAATTTTATTAGCACCCCTCCCAAATATTATTGGCAGGCTCTTTAAATTGGACTTGGTCAATTTTACACATTGTGTTGTTGGGGGGGCTTAGTTTTTTTTAACCTACGATGAGCAATGAGCATGCACTCATCTTGATCTTGCCAACAATGTTTTCTGAGTGTGCCCATAAAACTTCCCCACTTGTAGGAATTTTGTCAATTTTACACTTTGTGTAATTGGCAGGTTTAGTTTTAGTTTTTTTTTTTTTTTCTTTATTGTATCCAACAACTCGTTCTTAAAAATGACTTAATAGTCTGTTTGGAAAAGGGATTTTAGGGAGAGATTTTGTGAGGACCAGGGATTTTGAAGAAAAATATAACATGATTTTTCCACCAAATCCCTGGTCCCCACAAAATCCCTTCCCCAAATTCCTTTTCCAAACAGAACTTAAATGTGCATATTTTTGAGGATTTTAAACCCCTTGTTTTCGATTCTGACTTAATAATATCAATTTTTTTTGAAACATTTACTGCATACAACACTTTCTAACAAATTTTGAAGTCGACATCGAGGTTAGAATATTTCAAACTACTTCTAACCAAATGAAATAATAGGAAAAAAAAAATAGATTTCTAACTAGTTTTCTATCAAATCCTTATTCCTTTACTTAAAAATCTCCTATCCAAACAAACAAAAAAGAAAAAAAAAATCACCATTGCAGTGCCATTGAAACATTAATGTCAACATTGGTACGTACATTCACTTGACTAACAAACATAAAATATTGTACATAATAATGACATATGCTTCATTAATTAATGGATCAAATTTGGTCTAGCTTGGAATTTTTTCAACATGACCAAATTTGCTCCACTAATAATACAGCAATGTTCAGTTTCTTCTTTCAGTACCACTTCATTTGACAATTCAGTTAGAGCATTAAAGCTCTTGATTAAACAACAAACTAAGATTTTTTTTTTTCCTAATTAATCTGAAATAAAAATTGATATATACATATTAATTCAAGGTCGAGCTCCGCCGTAGTACTGAGGTGACGACCAATTAACACCTACGTCGACGACGTCGTTGGTAATGTACGATGTGCATGACAATGGCACCAGGCAAAGCCCTCTACTCCTTAGATCTCGCTTTGGTTCATCGATCTCTCCTTCCCCCGCTATTGAACCCTGTTGTTCATAGCGAAATTAGTTAATCACTTGAGCATACAAAAATGCAAAGAGAAATGAATTAAGTTGGAAGTATAAAAAAATTTAAAAATTAATTTTGAAGGATAAAATACATAAATAATTCAATTCTATCACAAAAAAAAAAAAAATATCATAAAGAAATCAAATTTCTTACCCGTTGGATATTTGGACGGATATTGTTGCGTACTGATGACTTCATATAAGGCACGCTTAACGTCTGCACATCAAACAAATCAATTCAAATAGCGTGCTTCTACAATCTGTTATATAATTTCCTAATTATATATCATTAGGGCATCAACATCGAGTAATTATGCTAGGCCTCTTGACTCATTTGAATGTGGGTCGAAAACTCAAAATTTAAATTTCATTAGGTGGACTAGGGGATTCTAAGTTTTATTCTGATATAATTTTTTGGTGATGATGATTTCTATATTGAAGAGACAATTTTCACAAAAAAAAAAAAATAAATATCAGTCCTTGAATCATCTCTATATTAACTCCACCGGCAACGGAATTGAGTTGATAATGAAAGTAGCCAAAATGGAATCTGCCTAGCATTACAACATATGCTATATTGCTATATATGCATATCAATTTCATTCTTTGAAATATGGGTGAGCCCATCCTTTTCTGTCTTGATTATTTCTAGGGTTAAAGAAGTTGAAGGACCTAGGAAGAGAACAAATTGAGGGAAGTGAACTGAAGTAGTAGTAGTAGTATTACAGTACCTCGACCTGTTCATGAAGGAATTTGATGTACCCAATGGCTTCCATTAGTACAGAGGCCGTGTCTGTCTGTGTAAGCAATTTCCACATCATCATCAAATATACTTTCATATTATTAGTTCTTAATTAAAAAAAAAAAAGACAATTTATACATGCAACAGCTTCCATTACGGGAACATAATTGAACCAAAATTTCAATAAACTCTAACCTAGTATTCATAATGATGGAAACATTGATGGTTATGGCGTTAATAAATTATAAAGTGAGGTGTCAAAATGTATGTATAATTATATATCATTTATGAAAAGAATCATATAATTGTGCGGGTTTAACAGAGAGTAGACTACATTCTTTTCTAACACTCCTCTCGTCAAACTAGCCCAATTTTGTGTTAGAATTATCTCGAACAACATTTCATTTCTTTCCTGCATTAGTACTGCTAGCGATAGTACTTGAACCTAGAACTAATCTCTCGATCACTCTAGTACAACACTAACAATCATTTGATTTGGTCTAATTAAAGCTCCAGATTTATATATACCTTGCCAAATGGAGCCACCAACTGTTGAAGATTTGCAATTCTGTCTCCCAACTTCTCCTTTCTAACCTGCACGCGCGTACTTAATTTTAATTAATTAGTTTTATGATCCATTATATATTAAGTTAAATAATATATATATATATATATACTACAGTGCAGTGCAGTAGTGCAGTAGGGCAAAAGCAGAGACCTTGATGGGTGGAAAAGAAGAGCGTGATGACTCCAAACGAGGCTTCTTCGGTGCTGCTGTTTGAGACGACGCTTTTGTCGCCAAACCACCACTACTACTATTACTACCACTGCTAGATAACGATCTCTTTGTTGCTACTTCTCTGCTGCTTATTGCCCCCAGATTCATCAAGCAGCCAGAACTTATCATCTGTTTTTAATTAAAAATCAAAAGAAGCAAAACAAAGCGGATAATTAATTAAAGAATAATCATATCGTTAGCTAGTCCTTAATTACAATTTATAACGTGGCCAATAGACAATTAATTTGTAGATAAAAGAAGAAGAGTAGGTCCTTTGTCCCCATTTTACATGTGCCCTCTCTATTCTCACGCTGATTTTAACTTATGAGGCTAACATGGAGTCGAAACAACGGTTGTTTTTTTTTTTGTTTTGATAAGAATGTCCTTCTAGACATATGGATCATTCCCACCAAAAACCAAAATGAACGTCGAGATAAGAAAGGCATATCCAAATGGGGACAAAGGATCTGCTCTCCAGCTACTTTGGGTGGCAATTATTAAGGTTTCATTAATTATAAAAAGTTAATGAAGATTAATATATAAAGAGGTTTAATTTAGAAAAAAAGGGATCTGCTCTCCAAAGCCTGCTACTTTTTTTGTTGCAATTATTAAGGTTTCATTACTTATAAAAAGTTAATGAAGATTAATATATAAAGTGGTTTAATTTAGAAAAAAGTAAATGCGCCCACATTAGTTAATAAAACTCAATTAACTTTATAGTCAAGAGATTTTAGGGATTTTGAAGAAAAATATAACATAATTTTTCCACCAAATCTTTGGTCCCCACAAAATCCCTCCTCCACATCCCTGTCCAAACACACTATTAAATTAATCTTTGGATGATGTGAATCTTTATATCTGATAACTAATGCTATAGTACTGTTTATGTACTACTACTACTACTAGCTAGGTTAAAGAGGAGTTAAAGGAAAAGAGTTTACTCACTTTGCTGGGGTGGTTGTTAATTATATTTGGCCAGCTGAGACTTGATGAGCTTGTTTGCAGATGATCATGATGGTCAAGATGATGATGATGATGATGATCAAATGATAGACTACTTTCATCTCTCATTAATTGGCGGCGGCGCCCAAGATTATTACTCTGTGATATTGAAGCCGGCTGGCCAATATTATTATTAGTACTACTGCTGCTTCCACCAATAATTTTTGTAGCTGAGCTCAAGATATCCAAAGATCTATAACTATTCAAGTCTAATATGGGATGAGTACTCGAAGAAAATGACGACGGATTTGGGCTCGAAATGTTTCTACTTGGGAAAATCTGGCTAAAATACCTATTATGATTCTCTCTACTAGATGGATGCTGATCAGCAAAACCAGCTGATGATGAATATTGTTGAGGGTTATTACAGTACAGGTTATGATCTCCAGAAGAGAAGATTCTGAGGAATAGCTTATTATTCTCATCATCAGTAGTAGTACTACTGCTTAGATCATGTAAATCTTTTACTTCTTCATGTTTGAAGTAGTTTCTGGGTGAGGCCGCCAGCTGATGGATGTCATCTAGATTATAAGTTCCTTCTGATTGATCATCATGATGAGAATATTGATCTGAGGATGAGATAATAAGTTCCTTCTTGACTTTTGCAAGGTTGAGTTCATGGCGGGCTGATTGATCATTGATGAAGCTTCTGCCACCCCAATGAAACCCTAAGTCTTGATCAATCATGGAAGTAGTACTGCAGCTGAGAGAAGGTGGGACTTGATGATGAATATTAATGTCATTGTTGTTTTGCCTTAAATCCCTTGAGTTTGAGAGAACTCCATTGACAGTGGTACTGAGATTGAAGTTACCAGCATTATTCCTGTATAAATATCAGTTCAAAGAAAGATTTAATCTTCATCAAATAAATATATTTACCATTATATTAATGGATAAAACCAACTACAAATTAACCATAGCTAGCAGCCTAATAAGACTTTTTCATAAAAATGGAGAGAGAGAGAGAGAGAGAGAGGGCTGAGAAGTTTTAAGGTCCTTAATTAGCTAGCTAGCTATCACAAAATTCCATATCACAAGATATATATTCCTTAACTCTTAAGGACCCACATGTTCAACATCAAGTTCTAGCTAACAAACAAAGCCATTTAGGGTTTTCAACTCCCTAGGAGGTGATGAACAAAAACTAAATTCCAATTAGTTCAGACATTAATTAATTGGTAAATTAGAAACAACCAAAAGAACAAATTCTAAGAATTTTTGTTGGCTGGTGAAACAAGGTTTTATATAAAGTTCATTAGTTTTTATTTTTAAAACCCAAATAAGCAGCAAGTAACACAAGAAGTAGATTCCAAATTTATGGAATAAAGCAGCATATATGTGGGTTGACATTCATACAAGTATATATTGAGATAAAGAAGAAAAAAAAAGACTAAAGAGAAAGAATGATGCATGTTGTGATTGAGAAGTAAATAAAGTACTGACCTAGCTAGGGTTGTAAAACTTACAGTATGAGATTTGGATTCCAAGATGAGTTGTTGGTTATTCCAACCCCATACAAAGATGCTGAAGAGGAAGAAGAAGAAGACCCAAGAATAAGTTGCTGCTCTTGAAGCTGATGATGATGATGTTGGTGGTGGTGGTGGTGATGATGGAGATTTGCAGACTCCATGATGATGATGATTTCTTTAAATTAAAGGGGCCTTGAAAATCCCAAGATGGGAAAAATAAAATTTAACTACTATAGCACTAGGAATCTGTCACTTTATTCAAAGAAAACAGTGATCATCAGGTGACACCCACAAATAAACCCTTCTTGCTTTTAATTAGCTACTATACTACTTTTCTACTTGCTGCTGGTTTCCTCTTTACTCTTTTCTTAATAAGTCTCTCAGCTTAAAAGTAGCCTTGAGAAGAGAAAAGAGAGAAGAGCTTATAAAACCATTCAAATTAAGATCTCTCTCTCTCTCTCTCTCTCTCTCTCTCTCTCTCTCTCTCTCTCTCTCACATACAATTAATTAATAGCTAGACACCACCCACACACACGCGCTAGCTCCCACACGCACACACAAATATTTTTTAAGAGATCGAGAGAAGCTAGCTTTTAGCACTTTGTACTCTGCAAATTACAAGGAGATGATTACACTTCCACAATTAATGCCCATGATATTGCATTTCTGCGCCTTCCATCATATCCCAAGGCTAACATATTCTGATGAGATAATGGAGGCACTTACTCCGCTTTTAATTATCATCTCTCTGGATCTTCAATATATATATATATCCATGTTTACAACGTACATATTGGGACATATATAAGGATTTGAAGGGTCCAAAAAGAACTCATAAAACTAATTAAGCCTCGATCCCTAGCTATATGGACAATCCTTAAATATGCAATAATCTAATGGCCTTTGAAAAATTGCTTAAAAAAAAAAAAAAAAAATCTTATATAGGAGTCTTTAAATATATAGAGTAAATTAAAGTTTCAAAATTTAAGACCTTAAACAAATGCTTATGTGACTCAGAACCAACTTTGCCAAAATTGGTTTCAAAATGAATTTTCAAATGATATAGCTGTTCAAATAGTCTTTAATGCAATTTCTCTACTTCAATAGCCAAATCATTTAAGAGTGATTAAGTACCCAACACAATAACACTGGTATTAATAAGGCGGGAATGCATGAGTGAGAGAGTGATTCCTCGTTTTGATAGTTTATTATAAAAAGCTAGCTAGGAACAGTTTTTCCGTGATTTTGTTATTCATTATCCCCTAGTGGCAAACACTAAACCTTAGAAACTGTAGTGGTACGTTCTCTACCCGGCCTCTCGAAACAAAATTGTAATTTGTACGACCACCATTCTCTCTCTCTCTCTCTCTCTCTCTCTCTCTCTCTCTCTCTCTCTCTCTGTCTTTCAGGTTGCGTTTGGAAAAGTTGACTATAAGCTAAAGCTTTTAAAGGATGCATGTTTGGTAACCATAATAGAACCACTTATACTTGTGAGGGCGCGCAAATACCATGGAAAACTACGAAGTTGGGGGTTTGGAGGAATAAGGGACAACAAGCACCATGGCCACACCTAAATAAGGTGTGGCGGAATTAACTATGTTGTGCGTCATAGTCAATACCGTGTGGTGACTTGGGGGGATGGCATAAACTCTGCCCAACGACACTCCCTTTGCCCCACGGCAAGATTTTGTCATCCAGTAGAGACTTGTGGAAATGCAAAAACTCACATGGGGCAGAATCTCTGCCTATGGGCAGAATCACTCAAATCCCTTACCCCAGCTGAAATTTGAGACGGATCGATGGAAAGATTAGGTTGTTTGAGGTGTCCTTGATACTTGTTCAAATATCTAATTTGGCTGACTTTAGTTATTTGGTATCCATAGTACTTGCCCTGACAAATTAAAAGTTAGGAGAAGACGAGAAGTCAATTTGGTAGAGTACAGAGTTATAAATTAGGGTTTTTTTAGCAAATAACCCTGTCAGGTTATTGAAACTAAGAAATAACCCTGACATTTTGGATATTTCTAAAATGACCCTATCTTGGACGGAATCGTTAACTCTCCATCTTGGAGCCCACGTGATGGTCACATGACCATGTTAAAGTACTTAAATGCCCTTATTTTAACCCAACCTCTCCTCACCTTGAGTTAAGGTTAGTAATGGGACACGTGGAGCAATCTATGCGAGTTTCACGTAGACGATGCAGATCGGTCCATATTTTGACCGTTATGTGATGTTCTTCCTCATCCGATTGTCTTTATAATCTATGCATTTTCAGCCTCTGAACCAGTAAAAGTCAAACTATAGCCAAATTATTATAAAAAAAAAA
>MVGT01002292.1:280982-326112 GCA_002174775.1 Macleaya cordata | reverse complement strand
AATATATATAATTAATTAATATATTTATTTAAATAATAATATATACTAATTTTTATCATATAAATATATATGTATGTCAATTATTTTTACATTATTTATTGTATTTTATTCATTTTAACCTTTAAAAATATTATTTTAAATATAAATTTTGTTAAAATTTTTTGTTAGGGATGTGATTTGAAGTGGAAATGGGGACCCGCGGGGAACCCGACCCCTATTGGGGATTCACAATCTCCGCCCCGCCCCGTTGCCATCCATAGTCATATGTTAACTTGATCCGGGGTCATACAAAAACTCGACTGAGTTAATTTCAACCAGACTCGGCCTAACTCGATCATCTTTCATTAGGTGTTGTTTGTTTTTTTAGGCATTTGAATCTGACATGTGTGAATTTTACATATTTGATACTTAATTATTTAAATTTTACATGTATGAATCTAACAAACCCTGCTAGCGTGACATCAAAAAAATAGTATTGATTTCAACACCAAGGGGTTAGTTTTGACTCCAAAGTTAGATTTATTGTGAGAATATTCTCCTCGCCATATAAACCGTCCATACAAAAAATCACCAGAATCTAAAAATTTTAACCTTATCAAAAGTTCATTTCAATCAATGGTAATAAATAAACAGTGAGGAATATAAATCAACTTTAGGTGGGGCTACAAGTTTTAGAATCGGCTGATTTTTTGTGAAGATGATCTAAATGGTAAAAAAATATTTTCACAAAAAATTAGACGTTGGAATGAGTCCTAACCCCTTGGTGTCGTGTGACACCATATTTTTTTATGTCACACTAGCAAAATCCTGAATTTGACATATTTAAATGCTTTTACTTTTTTTTACAGAGTTACAATTTTAAAATGAATATTCAGCTAAAATCTATATAATAAAGGAGAAGGGTCTCTATGCAGACTAGGACAAAGAGGGGGTGCGTCAACGTAACCCACACCCTGGGGTGTGGGTCAACAAAACCCATTATCTGAAACATGGGTTAAAATGACCCATTAATATTAAATGACCAAAATAACCTTATTTCTTTTTCGATATTCCACCAATACCCTCATTTATATTATATTTAAATGACCAAAATAACCTTATTTTTTTTCAATATTCCAACGATATCCCTATACCCTTTAACAACTTTATTGTGTAAATGACCAAAATAACTTGATTTTCCTTGGGTAAAAGACAAGTTTGCCCTTATACCCTTTAATTTTACCCTTATTCTTTATCTTATATCTTTTAACAACTTTATTATATAAATGACTAAAATAACTTTATTTTTTTTACCCTTGTACCCTTTAACAACTTTGTTAGATAAATGACCAAAATAACCTTATTTTCTTTTTCGAAAGAATTGTTGGCCAAAATAACCAAGTTTAAGAGCGCGCGAAACGCGCAGGATGGCAACGCGCATAGTGTGTTTAGACATTCAATCCACGCGCACGAAACGCGTGTGGGGGAGAATGGACAACCCTAATTACGAACTATTAAATATTGCTAGCAATTAAAAAGTTAGAATTTGAGACGAAAATCTAACTTGATTTACAATCCAAATGAATCATTTTTATAAGTATGTCAAAATTTACAAAGATAGGGTTTAATAGACCTTGACTTCGCACTTTCAGACGTCACAACTACAATTGACACCTAAACTATAAAACTGTAGATACAACAAAAATTAAAGCTGGCAATCCCCAACTAAAGATAACACTGCTCAATAAGAGTTCAAGACAGGCCACCAGAAAGAAGAAAAAAAAATCTGTCACGTGAGAATCCATAAAAGAAGTGAGAATTGTTACATGGGTGCGCACGTGAGTAGGTGGATCACTGGATCCCACGTTTAAAGTTGAACCTAAAAGTTAATTCTGGCTTTTGTTTTTTACTTTTCACTTTTGGTAAAAAAAAAGAGGCTGTTTTGAATATATGAAAAAAGAGAAATATTCTCCTCCTCCACGAGTAAAAACAAAGTGATCCCATAAAATTTGGACAGTCACCTTGTTGGCTCTGATTCCACCTTTTCTTTTCTTTTTCCAAGTTTAAGAACACTTCAAAGTTCAAACCCTAAAAAAAAGCCTGTATATAAATCACACTTTTTCACTTTCAGATGTCCGTCTTTTTTTTACTTTCCCACGTGTGAGCGTGGCCCACATTTCAAAACACTTGTGTGCACATTGCACAAACACAGAGGCTAAAGGGTCAGGTCAGTGTCTACTTGGATCCTCAGGATCTCTCCTAAATATTACGCGCCTTTATCAAATAACGAGATACCATTAAATATTTATAAAAGATTGATGAAAACTATAAACAACCAAAGTGGCTGTAGTTTAGTGGTGAGAATTCCACGTTGTGGCCGTGGAGACTTGGGCTCGAATCCCAGCAGCCACATTTTTTTTACCCCTTTTTCTTTCCAGCCCTTTACACTTGAGCATGTGTTCTTCATGGTTTTGCTATTTATTCATCATCCTGCAATGTGGAAGGACCCCAAATGTCACCTGTTGCAACCAAATTGATTGTGGTGTTTAAATTCCCATTCATCATCCTATCAATGCTATCATTGAGAAAATATAATGACAGTAGTAAATACACTGTCCTATTATTTGGACACCGAAAAAGGTATCCATTTATCAACACCAAGCCTAGAGGTCCCACTTTGATACGATGTAAGGGCAGATTTTAACTGAAGATGTTCTCCTCACCATGTAGATCATCTTTACAAAAATTCAGCCCATTCTAAAACTTCTAACTCTATCAAAACTTAACTCTTTTCCTCAAAATCAACTTCCAATCTAACTTTTGATGGAACAAGTGACAATCAGGTGAAGTATAAAACTTGTGAACCCTTTCCGAATGCTTGAATTGATCAAACGAAAGAGTTTGGCAGGCTTCAGATTTTCGCACACCAAATTAAGCTCCATCTCATGGGGTAAGAACACAGAACGGCTGAATGGTGCTTATTGCTTTAACCATATAAAGAAAGACTATCTTGAATGTGCGGTCATGAGGAGATATGTATAATTGAGAATAACAAAGAAGAGAATTAATTGACATGAGAGTAGGTACAATTACAGAGTAAGTACAACTATGTTTTCAGAATACATCATAATCACTTTTGTATTGACTCCATCTATCATAGACATCTTCTTCTTCAATTTCACAATGATGAGACTTAACAGTAGGGCTATAAGCTTGATTAGTATTAACCACCTCCTCCTCTGCTTCCATATCTGCTTCACCCACTTCTTCCTCCTCCTTCCGCTCAGTCTTTGCTCCTCCTTCGTCTTCAGCTTTCGTTACTTCTTCCTGAGAAATGAAAAAAGTAATAGAAATACATTCCAACAATGAGACTTGTATGTCGGATTCCATAAACAACTCACTGGCTTACTAACAAAAACAAAAAAGAAAAGCTGTGTAAAAAAAATGACCCACGTCACAAAAACAAGGCGGTGAAAGAAAAGTAATAGATCTAATATTTGGTATATGTCAGTATTCTAAGAGGAAAGGAAACAAGAAATGACTGTACATTCGTTTCAGGAGTGACCTCCTCTTCCTCGCCTGTCAGACCAATTGACTCCTCGTCTCTGTTAGAGTTTTGTTCTGCCTCAGCCGCAGCTTTTTGTAGCCTTTCAATAACCAGTTCAAAATGGGAATGATCTGCAAGAAAAAAGTGAACTTCATGCATCATGGTTTCCAAGCATTTCACCTTCCTCTTAGGATATCTCCACAATGAAAACCTCTTAACTACAAATTGTTTAGTTTTAGTCTTAGAATCCTTCATACTAGGAAATAAGATGAACACGTAATTGCACAGATATTTTTTCATACAAGTATACAACCACATCTTGGTTAACATATCACACATCAAATGGTCTTAGAAGAATGGATCATTGCCACAGAATATTTTTTTGATGAAGGCATTGCCACAGAATTTGACTTACCCTTGGAACGGTTAGTTAAAGCATCAGAAAGCCTCATAGGCTGTTGGCGTTCTTCCTTTTTATATTTCAGTTTCACTTGATGTCGTGTTCGTCCAGGGAACAGTTGTTGTATCATTGCAAAATCTGTCCCAAATTGCCGAATACCCTGAGGCACAAGATTAATAAAAAACGGTCATTCCCATAGCTTCATAGGAGTTCATATTAGTACTAAGGCTGCAAATACCGAAATAATTCACTTGGGTTGTACAGTAACGGTGTTAGGACCAAATTAAGGATAGGTCTCAGAGATGAATCCTTGTTCTCACTTACTAGATATAATTTAATTAATCATGCCAGTTCAATACGAATACAAGAAAATATGAAAAGCTTACCTGATAGAACAATTCAGTATCTTGCTTCGTCCAACGTTCTTTTGGGGTCCTATCCATGAAACTGTGGTAATTGAGTTTAAACGAACTATGTTGAGCACTAGGAGCTGGTTGATCATCATCTTGTGTCGAACCAAAGGGGTCTTCTTCATTATACGGGGCATCTTGGGTAAAAGAATTACTAACATTGCAGAACAAAATTGAGTTAGAGTATATTCAAAGTCTGTATGCAACTTTAAACTTTCAATCTAAAAGTAATAATCTGGCTACTTCGACAGGATTACATATTTGTCAACCAGTTTTCTGTTATTCAACTCTTTCATGATAATACCAAATTTCTTTGATATTAGGGTTTATTCTCTGATAAAGGAAAAGGTTTACATTGTTCAGATAACTTGCCTTCAAGATAAAGCTCTACTTAGAACAATTGAAAAAGTGAAGGATGAATGTGTCTTATAACCAAACCACAGAAAACGCTTTCGATGTCATGGTACAGGTCAGTTGCTACTACTGAATTTGACTAGATGTGCAACAAATTAAAGGACCCTTCCCTCCCATCACAGATTATGAAAAGGTGTTCAGAATGCCAAGATCAATCTATGTAAACTGTGTTAACAACCACTTGCATTAAAAGCTCCAACTGTTATAGGGAGGAAAAACAATATATATAACAAACAGCTCTCAGTCTAACAGGGAATAAACACACACCAAACAACACTCCCACTCAGTGCTAAACTGGATACTTGAACCCACGACCTCCAGAAACTTCTAGCTCTGAAACCTTGTTAACTACCAGTTCTTCTAAAAGCTTGTACTGTTAGACGGAGGTATACCAATATTAATAACGTGGTTACAGGGAATAAACACACACCCAACAACAAGCTGAAAAGCAATAAACTAAATTTATTCTGAGGTCTAACTTTCTGTTATTTTATTTTAATTTTGATGAAGGAACTTTCTGTTATTTGAGTTCTAGTGTATAAACTAAACCTCCCAAATCCCCTTTCCCCCGCTTCAATTCTTGTAGTACACTGTATACATTGCATGGCATACATTAATGTGGGTAAGAGACCACAAGTATGTGGCCTCATAATATGATGATAACATTAGTACCGCTACTAATTCATACTTAAAACTTGTCAAAATCTGCTAATTAAGGTTTATTAGTGGGCATCTTCCTTGACGGGATACTGCTTTCAGCTCTCGATCTATTATTTTCCCCTGTGTGCAATATAGCTATACTAAAAGATTTATTAAATCACACAACAAAGTTGCCACATCAGATGCTGATAATTCAGTTCAATTTTTAAGCAAAGTATCTGGACCCACTTCATTGCCACTATACCATTTGTATCAGCAGAAAACAAGCCAATTTTTCATTTCAGAACAATTTGCATGTTGGACTAGATAAAGAAGAGACACCAATGAACAAAACAGTAAATATTGCAAATTTAAATCTCATCCTAGCAGTCTATCCTTCAAACTCTTGATACCTCTGATTGGCAAAGGAATTCTTTGATACATTTGCATCTTTAATCTGCACATAACAGGGTTCAGCAAGACAAGCAGTGAGGTTAGAACTATCAAACACTAATTCCAGAAGACAGCGCTGTTAAAAACAATGAAATTATATTTCAATTATAAAAAGGTCAATCAAACATATGAGAACTGGAGGGCATACCAATAACCGTTCCTTGGCTTCTGCAAGCAGGATTAGGTCCTTAATAATCAGCTTTTGGGGATCAATTTCCTCGTCTGGAGTTTCAAGCAAAACCTTGTCCACTAGAAATAGAAAAGTAAATCAAATATCAAATAAGGAAAAAACCGTATGCCAACATTATGAGATCCACAATAAAGTTCAAGAAACTTATTAGCCCAAATATTTGAGGTACCTCGTCTTCTATTTCTTCGAGTAGAATGAGAGAACTTTTTTTTGGGTGGTTCCTTGTCTAAAGAATCTGATCCTTCAGAAGTTTTTTTACGCCTTCGAACTGTTTTTTCATTTCCAACCACGGGCTTCTTGGATAGCTTACGTGCCCTCTTACGATTGGATGTCTCTTCTCCTCTATATTCATCGTCATCATCATTATTTTCACCTTCATCCGCCAGCGAATTGTTGGAAGGTTCAGAAAGCATATCCTGATTTTCTTGAGTCTCTGTTGCCATCTCATCGGCAGCAACAGGAGCAGTCAACCTCTTTCTAAGCTGCCTCAATGATTTACCAGTTTCATTTCCCTCACTAGCAGTCAAAACAGATCTCTCATCCTGGGTTTCAAAAGAAATTCCATCAAACGGAGAATAAACCTTTCTCACTATTTCTAACACTGTCAATTAAGTTTCTCTTTTCCTACTCTCGGTACTCTTGAGACTCAAATTAACAAAATAAGAAAGGGATCCAATCAGATGAACAATATAAATCTAAATCCTCAGTGTCAATTGTATAAAATTATAAATAAAGGATAACAGGCCACAACATCGAAAACATTACCTTCTTCCCGGAGGTCACGCGAACAGCCTGTGAATCTACAAATTCTCCAGGATTGAAAATCTTTGTACCAGATGCATCAGCAAGGTTTTCCAACTCTTCGGTCGCTTGAAGTTCGGGGGGTAAGTCTCGTGGTAGAGAATCAGAAAATCCCATAGTTGAGAAATCAATAAAACTATCAGGAGGATAGGCAGGAGTTAAATCCTCCAAAAATTCAGTTTCAGGAGGAACCAAGTGTGCATCCCCTGGAAAAAAGAAAGAGACATCACTGCATTAGGATGAATAATGGCTAGAATGTGTTTTTTACATTTTTATTTTCTGCTGGGACCTTGGGCTTGGGATAGTGCTATTCATTCTGATAACAACCACCAGGCACCAACATAGCTTCGCGACTCAAAACAGTAAATATACGAAAAGATTTAATAGAATGGGTGTTGTGACTTAAAAATTATGAAAGAAAGATTGCAATATAGAGAAATTTGATACTTACCAGTAGTAGTAGTGGCCTGAGAAATAACATCAACAGATTGCAAACCATGAAAAGCCTCTTCCTGAAAGCATACAAAGCTCTTGTCAAAGTTATCTAAATCAACGAAACAAAGAAAATGGTAAGTGCAATGCAAATCTTTACCTCTCTCTCCAACCTCCCATCATCCATCAACAAATCTCCATGGTTACCGGAAGCAGCAGTCTCTCTATTGCTTAAGAGCTCTTGGGATGCAAGAAAATCTGGGTTACTGTTAGCCGGTGCAGAGCTAGACGCCCTGAAGGTTGAGTCAACAGAAGGAAGTATTGGAGGGCTAGGACCTTCCTCTAAGTCCTTAGGGGCATGGAGACCTGGAGCCTCAGGAATAGAAATGGAACAATCTGCATCGCTGGTAACTGGACGTGATATAGGGAGTTTATTTCTCAGTTGACCATTCACTTTAACCTTAGGCTGGAATTTTCTGACAGTACTCACTACCAATACCAAACATCAGACACTCAGTACCCTGAAGAAATAACTGCATAAAATCTTCCAATAGATGGTAAAGGTTCATTACTCACCATTTGAAATGGCGGGCTGAGAAAGAATATCATCAAGTGATTCCAAATCGGAGAAAATATCTGCAGTCTAAAAAGCAATAAATTACTAAACTGAA
Organism: Macleaya cordata; assembly: GCA_002174775.1. Lineage (NCBI taxonomy): Eukaryota > Viridiplantae > Streptophyta > Magnoliopsida > Ranunculales > Papaveraceae > Macleaya > Macleaya cordata. The sequence goes on along the minus strand of MVGT01002292.1, from coordinate 318,176 downwards.
ACTCAGGTAGAGACAGATGAAAAACCAGAAAGCAATATTATGAATCTTTACCTCTCCTCTTGATCCTCCAAAACCAGCCTGCTTGTCTCCCTGGATGTTGAAGGTTTTTGAATCTTCTGAAAACAGAGGTTTTGTGGAGCCCACATCTCCTTTTCTGACAAATTGTGGAGAAATGTCCATTGGCCCAGAACTTCTATCACCATCAGAAATTGAAAACTCTGAATGCAAAGCAGCTGTGCTGTTTACTGGGCCTTGAGTCACTAGATGTGATGAAGAACCATCTAATGTGGAGCTGCATGGCCTTTCTTTGGATGTATCTACAGAAGATAAAGCAATATGAGTTGATCCAATCTCTGCGCAATCCACAGAAGGAGACACAGCTTTTGAAGTGTCCACATGTCTGGAGTCTGTTGTGACTTGCTTTTCCTTTGTAGAATCACTGAGGCTGGATGATACCAAGACAGGTACTTCCTTTTTGCATCGGGGTCTGGCTTTGGGTTGAAACTTGGCTCCAGCCCGAGCTGCCAAAAAATAGTATGATCATTTACTTATCGACCCCTTAAGAGAAAAATAGAAAAACAGGAACTTTTACTTGTAAAGTCGTAATCAACCATTACTTACCATTCACCGGAACAGGCTCACAAAGAAGATCAGCAAAAGGATCCATTTCAAAAGCCATGTTCTCCACCTAAAAGCAATAAAATATCTGAAGCAGTCTTGGTTAGAAACATCTTTCTTGGTAAGTAATTTGCAACCTATTCCCTAACTACACGGTTATTTTATGTTGAAAACAGGGACATAAAATGCTAGTATGCACATACAGACCAAATGGTTCTCAGCTAGAATATATAGCTGGTAAGCCTGCATTAATAATCCACTTTTAGTAAATGCCATAATGTTTTCACGGCTATTAACCCGTGAACTTTATTCAATTTGGATGGACATACACATAAATACATAATAATTAGCTTGATTAAAAAAATATTCGACTTGAACACATTCTTCATTTTGTGCTTCGGAAGGGCTTTTTCTGTCCCAAGCCAATGGGGAGAATCCCATTGTTGGGAAAGCACCAATTAAACTAAACTTTTATACAGATTCATCAAGGAAAATGATTAATATTTTTTCTGGGCTCTAAGAAGTGAATCGTGTGGTGTAAACACAAGAACTGGACTTGTAGAGCTACCTAAAAACCCGAATTATAGTACCCACAATCTGTTTTTCTTCTCATGCAAAAGAAGAATGAAGACGCATAGATAAACCTTGGTTGTTTTCTAACACTTCTAGGGTACATGCTGGATGTTAATTCTTGAGTTCTTTAAACATTACAATAATAACAATTAAGAACTTACATATGTATCAAGCTTCGATTAATATCGAAAGACAATCCAATCCATACAGAGTTTTCCATTTTCAAAATATATACACCTAGAAGAAGATGAAGTAGATGTGAATTATAGTGACTGCCATTGACTAATGTTGTACTAGTGCAAAGAAAAAAATTGTACTCAAACAAAGGGTGGCATTTCAAATGCTGAATTCTTGATAGACTTGATTGATAAGATTTCTTCTCACACAAATATAACAACTGCCAAGGTAAAACAAGAATTATGTTCGACTAGATAGACTGCACCACAAGATCCCAACAAAAACAAAATCATCAAAATGGAAGTTCTTAATAACCCCAATGCCCTTTCCCCCAAAAAATACACTAGCTAATAGCTCATGAACAAGATATATATGAAAGCAATATCTTTCTGTTCTTTTGTCCTACACAACTAACCATAAATTTACACCCAGGATGTTAAAGAAAACTAGACTGAATATGATTTATACCCAAATGAGGAACATCTGCAATTTCAATCAATAACAGGGAGACCATATATACCCTTTAAATGGGTTGTGGAGAAAACCTAAAATGCTAGTTTAAATATGGCAAACAAAGAAAAAAAATGGGGGAAAAATAACAAAAAAAAATGCTATTTTCATTGATAGGGTAAAACAGAGTAGGGATGATTATCATTAAACCCCTATATAACTGATACCCTCATTTCTCCTTTACAAGACTAAAATAGGGTTTTTACATCAACAACAAGAGGAAAAAAGAACTTACTATGTTGCTGGTTTAGTCCGAATGATAGAGAAAAAGAGCCTCCTAGGGCACAAAATGAATAAATATATATATAGGGAGAGAGATAGATAGATAGATATAGAGAGACTTACAGAAAGGACGAAGGAGAGAGTGGTTGGAGAAGAAGAAGCTCGCGGCCTTGGGCTTCTAATTCGAGAATGAGTTTGTGTAGATGGGATTCGAGGGTTTTGTTATTTTGCGTAGGAGGGGTTCAAGGGTTGTGCGGAGAGGGAAGGTTTTGAGAGGGAGTGAGGGAGGGACTACGATGAGAGAGAAAGAGAAAGAGGAGTCGGGACTCAGGAGAGAGGGGTTCGTTAACTCGTGGCTTCGTGTGGATTAAAAAGAGGGAAATTATAGAGGAGGGAAGATGACAAAACAGGGAAAATTTGGGGCAGATGCATTTCTGTAGCGCGCCAGTGTTTTCGCTCTACTTGGTATTTACACTCAGTTTACACCATCTACGTAGAGATGTCCCCACTCTCCTCTCTGATTTTTTCGGTAATTTTGGCCCGATTGCTCGCTCACTTTGTGGCTACTATTAATCATTTACAGAAATAATTTTTGGACCAGCTATTTTACAAAACCTATAACAAATGTATATGTGGCAGGGTGGGACCTACCACTTTTTTCCTCCCAAAAATGTATGTTTTGAAGGGGTGTCCAACTTATATGGCAGAGAAACCCACTATGGCACATAAGTGTAGGATATGTCTTTTGTAAAATGGTCGGTCCAAAAAGCACTACTATAATATTTAGCAGGGTTTTGATTTTCTCACTATTTAGTTCATCTTTGTGTTTATGTTGACTCCATTCGCAAATCATTGTAAACACATGACACTAATGCTAATATAACGATGTCATCATCAAACTGCTCTCATTTTTTTGGGTAGTAAATTGGAGCATTAAACTTTAATGCACACGTTAAAACCAATGAAATGCTATGGTTAACACAAAAAAGGTTAACTGAAACCAGTATCAGTTGGGTGAAATATAGGAGTCCTTATGGAGTTGGGGTTTCGAGATGGTTTCCGGGTTGAGGATCAACTTCGCTAAAAGCTCGGTGTTTGGAGTGGGGAGGGGGTTGAAATCCAGGAATATGCCCAGATCTTCGGATGTACAGTGGGTAGATTACCCACCCCATATCTCGGCCTCCCGCTTGGGGCTTCTTACCGTTCTCAGGCCATTTGGGACCCGGTGGTGGAAAATATTTCTAATAAACTGGCCAAATGGAAGATATGTTTATTATCAAAGGCAGGCCGACTAACTTTGGTTATCAGCTGTTTGGCCAGTATGCCATTATACTTCATGTCACTTTTCACTATATTGATGGCTGTGGCAAATAAACTAGAGAAACTAATGCGAGATTTCTTATGGGGATCATCCAAAGAGGTTAAAAAGCTCCATAATGTGGGGTGGGAGGAGGTGTGTAGACCGAAAGGGAGGGGGACTTGGCATCCGACGCATCAAGACTATGAACCTGGCTCTGCTAGGCAAATGGCTATGGAGATATGGTTACGAAACATCAAGACTATGGAGGCACGTCATAGAGGCCAAATATAGCTCTGCAATGCATGGTTTAAGTCCAAAGGAAGTAAGGACTACATATGGGACTTCGATTTGAAGGCTTTGGTATTTTCATGGGTTTCTCCAAACAAGCTTTTTGCGGGGGTCCGGTGCCAGGAATTCATGTTTTTTTGGGACTCTCTACTCCAGTGATAGTATGATCGTAGGACGGAGTATGGTGTTTTGGGACGGCTAGCGTGTTGGCCGGTCCTAGTATAGTTTTTTACCTTTTCTTTTCGCTTATACTTGTAAATTTTTAGCCTCAGGGCATATATAATAAAATTTGAAATTCCCTTCAAAAAAAAATATAGGAGTCCTTATGATTCGTATTCTTCCTGATTGCCTGCATCTACAGCTGGTATTGATTTCGGTTAAAATTTTGGGTATTGTTTTTTCGATTTCTAAAAGTGGGTATTCGGTAATATGTTCGATGAATGTTTCGGGAAGTCGGGCAACAAACCGGGGAGTTCCGAGAGGACTGAGACCAACAAACCGAGGAGGTCCTAAAGGACCGAGACCAAAAAATTATTTTTTAAACGATATTTTTAATAGGTCTTTGGTAATTATTAAAATAATTGATTATGAGGCTCATATTGAATTATGGATTTGAATTTTGCTGTTTGGTAAAACAAGATAGAACATATTATATGTTAATGAGAAATAGACAATCGATTAAAAACAGAAACAGAAAATTTTTGTTTATATAAACGAAAATCTGTTTACCACAATAATCGGGATGAGTCGATATCCAAAAGGAAAAAAATAAATATGCACCTCTTTCCATCACTCTGCAACACTCCATTAGAGGTACTCTCTTCTCTCTCTCTCTGGTTAGATTCAGAATCATCTCTCTCTAAGGGCATGGCCATTGGTAAGCTGAAAAATTTCCCCGATTCTATTTTTTAAGGATTTTTTAAAAAAAAGTATCTCGTAATATTTTTGCGGTTCTTTTTTTTTTTTTCCTTTTTTTAGATTTTTTTTGAAGATTTTTTCTCGGATAATTTCCGCCAGACCTCTTATCGCAGATAACTTTCGCGTTGTGGAACAGTTGGGCGAGTACACCAAAATCTTTAATGCTACCTAAAACTACGAGCTAACCTTTAGGTTATGAGGTATAAGAGGCTCCACTGGTCTTGCATCCAACGTGGGTTTGGGATATAAGGGCCTCCACTAGCCCTTCCCTAATATGTCGATTTATACGGCTCTGGTGACCAACCTGAATGCCCATCTTTAGTGGCTGCATCGGTAGCATTCCTTTGGAATTTTTGCAATCGATTTTTCCATCAACATGAGATGACTGATGTTCTCTCTGCAAAAAAATCTTTATCTTCTTCTGTTGAAATCTAAGCTCAAAAATCACAAACTTAGGTCAAGGAGTTAAGAATAGATGATTTCCTTTTGGAAATGCCTAAAAGAAATCATGTAAGTGATGTGAAGGTTATAGTCGATCATGGCAATTGAAGATTTTACCTAATTTAAACTATTTTGTATCTAACAAGGGTCTTGTGAACCTGAATCTAATGTACTAATTTATCTCAATTTTTTAGAGTTTGGGCTTTTTTTAGTTTTAGACTTTGGATTACTTGGAAAGCTATACCTTTTCCTCTACAAATGTATATAATCAATTATTTATAAAAAAATATTTGTTAAAATTTATTTTAAAAAGAATTCTTAAAAAATTGTTTGGCAAGCACTATGGTAACCTTAATTTTTTTGTTGTTTAAACTTCAAATGGTTCATTTCCTCAGTGGTAATTTTCAATCAATTTTTGAAGGGGTTAAAAAAATAGAGCGACAGAGGCAGTGTCGCCCCACACTTAATTCATTCAACCCCACCAAATATCACTTATTGGATCGTATTTAAGTGGGACTATATGCTTGGTGTTAAAAAAATTAGGGTGATAAAGGCAGCGTTGTTGTCGCCCACTAATTCTTCTCTCACCCAGCAACCCTTCTCTCGATTCTTCTTTCCCCCATTTTCATCCTTTGATATGGAGGTGAGTGAAGGGGTTTGAGCCTTGGCGGTTATCTCCTACCTTTTAGTACTTGACTTAAACATCAAATCTCTAAAAAATAGAGATTTGAGGTTGCAATAGTACTTGCCCTTATTTATTGCAATAGAAATAATTATGGCATAAAGTTTACCAAACGAGGCCTTACCTTGACTACCCGATTCCTGGAGTATTGGAGTAAAGTTAACTGTACTGGACAGAAGAGAAGATATTACGAAACGCGGGAATGAAGTTTTTTAAGGACACTTTATATGGCAAAATTTCCCGCCACGGGTGAGTCGGTGAAGGTCTCATAGTAATATTCCTTTTTAATTCTCAACTCCCTATTTTGATTAACCCTAAAAGTTAAACCCCTCAACATTTATCTGCATTTGTTTCAGGATATCACTTTCAGTCTAATCACAGCTGTGTTCTAAACCCTAGATTCGTCGAATTGCAGAAATGGCTGGACAATCTGACCCTCATCTATCAATCTTCTCATCTGCAGAGGTATCTGTTGACTTCCCCTCAGTTTTAGCTTTCGGATTTTGGTATCTTCCTTTAAATTTCTTCAATCTATGGTTTTTATATTTCTCATTTGGGAACTTCATGTTAGATCACGATGCTGACTGGTCTGGTCTGTATTTGAGTTTTCAGGTAGAGTTTCTTGCAGAAGATGAAATGGTGGAGATTGTTCCGAATATTAGCATGGACCCCCTTAATTTGTTATGTGTAATTCTCTGCATTTCTCTTATTAATTTGTTTCTGTTGATTTGTACCCAAGCAATTATGGAGTATTGAAGGGGGCTGATGTTTGTATTGTTTCAATAACAGGGAAATTTCGGTCCTTTCCGCCCTCAAATAGCTACCGAAGTGCCAATGTGGCTTGCGATGGCCTTGAAGAAGAGGGGAAAATGCACAATTCGACCCCCGGAGTGGATGTCCGTTGGTAAGCTTTGTTTAATTTAGATAAACATAAGATAAAAAAAAAAAAGAATAATGCTCACATCAGTATGTTGCAAGACCCTTGTTAGAAATTCGGCATTCATTACATTACTTTTACCCATGAGTTTGGAATTTGACTTGAATACACTACATATATGCAGCTAAATCTAGTGATAAAAAAAGAATATATATGTAGGTAAGTCTACACGTGGGACTACGGATTTGAAATATTGTAACTGCATAAGAATTTCAGTAGACTTAATATCTCAATCAACCAAATAAACATTGGAAATCAAGATTGTGTGATGCCTTTTTTGTTATTCTCTTCTTCATGGAGCAGGAAAGTTGACGCAGGTGTTGGAAGCAGAGCGTGATTCCCCTAGAGAATTTCAGCCACTGCCGTTTCATTATGTAGAAATCTCGAGGCTTCTATTTGACCAGTATGTAGTGAAAGACTAATTTATATGCTTCGTTTTCTTTTCTTTGCCCTTTTTATTACTTCTTGTTTTATTCCAACTATAATTGTTTTCCACAGTGCTCGTGAAGACATCCCAGATGTATATATGGTAAGTTCACTAATTGTTAGGCCTAATTTGCCTTATGCATCCGATTTCTCAAGTTTTTGTTTGATATTGAGCTTTCTAACAGGTGAGATCTCTGATTGAGGACATAAGGGATGTAAGGTTTCATAAGGTAGAGTCTGGATTAGAGACAATTGCTGCTCGTACACATGCAGTCAAGGTATGATCATTTTCCCTTCCATGAATTTGTTCCTGACGAGAAACATGTGGGCGCTACTTCCAAGCATTTTGAACATTATGTTGCCACACAAAACCCTTTTCATACTTCACTATTCTGTTAATAGAAACTTAGTTATATGTATGAAAATGGAGATATCTGTCCTACCAGCATGTGTTATATTTGGAACTTTAGAAGGGAAGGGAGTCATGGACTTACCATTACCTAACTTATCCTATCTAGCTCATTTGACTGGTGGAGCTTGCTCCTGCTGTCCTACGACATGGCTGTATGTGGTGTACTCTGTATAGCACTTTCTAGGGAACACTACCTGAGTTTCCATTTTCAATGCATCAACTCTTTATGTTTTGTGCTTACTGGAAGTACCTCATTGCGCCTACACAGTATGCGCATCAATGCTGCATATGTTTCTGTTTATCCGGACTATCAATTATCATGTGTTCTTGTCATTTCTATGCCTCTACCCTTTGTTATTTTTTCCATTACAGCTCAAAAATCTATCTGCAATGGAAGTGAATATAGTGCGCCCATTCTTCGTGAGAGCCCTACAGGCTTTCTACAAGCATGATAGTCCGCAGATGATACATCAGCCAGATACTTCTAGTAGACGGCCACAAGTAGCCGATCGTGGACCAAGAGTAAGCTTTTTATTTTGACTTAATTTTTATTTTTTTATTTTTATCAGCGCGAGTATTATAGGAAATAGTTGGGCTTGTTGGACTTGCCTCGTTAAACTAATATGATACATAAAAAAATAACATATTATACTCCCTCTCAAAAATAGCATATTGCATGTGCTCGTCTCACCTTTTACTTTGACAAAAAATGTCTAGAAATTGGAAAATTGCTCCTCTTAAAATAAATTAAACTAAATTTGCATTTCTGAACTTTTTCACTCTTTCTCTGTTCTGCAATGGTAATTACAGTCCCCTCTGTTAGGATTTTCGCCCGTTGTATGCTTAGGATTCACCACAAACAATGACAAGCAAATACTAACACGAAAATAATAGAGAAAAGAAATAGAAACACACCACAAACGATTTACGTGGTTCACCACTCTTTGGCTACGTCTACGGCAAAAAACAACTTCTTTCACTAAGATCAAAGGGATTACAAAGTAAGCCACACACTCAACTACTCTCACAAGCTTCTCTCTAGCTTGCTTCTCAAACTTCTCTCTCTACAATATTGCTTCTCTCTACAATATTGCTCTCACACTCTTCTCTCTACACTAGAAGACCCCTATAAACCTCTATTTATAGGCCTACTAGAGTCCCCCACGAAATAGGAACAAACCCAAACCAAAAAGGACTCAAAATAGCAAAACTCACAACTTAGAAACTTTTCCGTAATCAAATTCCCAGAAGGTATCGATACCCCCATTAGTGGGTATCGATACTCTGCTTTCCTGAAAGTGGGCATGGGTATCGATACTCCACTCGCCTGACGTTATCTTCAGTGGGTATCGATACCAACCCCTGTTTTTGCCAAAACTTCACACCCTCCCTATAGCTGCCGCAACCTGTGTCACTGTCTTCCTTTCTAGATAGTGGCTTGCTTGTTTAAAATCCCAGCTGCAGGACCCTAAAAAACCCAGCTAATATTACCACACCATCCATGTTTCCAGCACCAATTAGCAACCATGCAACACATGTCAGTACTGAAAAATATTGTTAATTTCCCCTAATCTTATATTATATCAATTGTCACATATTATTGAAAGATAGACATGAAGATTCCATTTATATTTCTTTGTTGTGTGACTAGAGACACCTCATACTTTTGAACTCTCTTTGTTTATTTCTTTAGCACTATTGAGAAAGGTTGCCCTTGTCTCAACAAAATGGAGTAAGGGATGCCAGGGAATTTTGTTAGCCTAGGTTGGGATCCCTTGCATCTTTTTGGTTGGAGCATGTGTGTGTAAGATTCAAGAACTTAGGTGGATTTTTCATGGTTTAGAGAGATCTATAAATGTTTTGGAAGGGTTTAAATATGAGTTAAATAAGAATCTGCGAAGTTGCTCCAGATTTCATAAAATGTAAAAAGTAACTTGCACAAATCCTATCCACTAGGGCTTGTTGAGTTAGCAATAAGAATCAGTTCTTATTAATGTGAATTTATGTGCTTAATGCCAACATTACTGTTTCTATGATATGTCTGAGATGTTGTAAAACAGTTTCTTCATGTGCAGTTAGGAATTATTTTGTTGTGGCACCTCTGTTAATCAGAAAAAGAAAAAAGGATTTTCTTTTGCACGTGTCAGTTAGTGGGTTCCATTTTTGCTGATAGTGTTTTTTTATTCGTTTTTTTTTTTTCAGCGGGATCTGAGGCCTCGGTAGAAACCATACTTTTTATCTGGTTCAGTTGTGCAACCTTTCACCAGTTATACTAAGTTTCACAGACTAGTGAGGAAGGTAGTCCATTCTATTTCATTAGCTTACTTCACGCTGTTCTAGGCCTGATTTCTGTTTGTAGTATTCGTGATACCTTTTTTCTGGTTATCTGTTGTACAATAAGAAAAATCTTATAGAGAATATTACTGTGCTCAGTCTCTAAGGTAAAATGGTTCTCTTTTAAAAGCTTCACATTTTTCCCTGTTATCTCCACTGCAGTTGATCCATATCAAGATATGTATGTTGCATTAAATTCTTGTTTTGAGGCTTTCACTTTGGGGAGTCATCTCGGTTGAAATTTTGGCAACACCGATGTCCAGTATTTCCAGTTTATTAAAAGTTATTGCGATGATTCTATCCTGATGATAATAAGCTCTAATTAATAGACATGGAGTTATGAGCCTAAGGTACTAAAATATTGTGGTTGTTTAGACCTTCTCAGTGAAGTATGTGTAGTACAATAAAAGCCTTTAAATGGTATTTTTAAGTTTGTTTTAGCTTTTTAGTGGAGAATGGTGTTCTGGTGCCCTTCTCTCTGCACACACATGACTTATTTTGGTAGTTGAAGGGATGACGTGAGCAGTCCACCTGATCATCCATCTGGAAATGCTCCTCTGGATTGGCAAGGTAGAGAGCGACCTCATCTGCTGTGAAGGATTCGGTATTAATATATTATGTTTTTGTTTTTTAATTAGTTCTATATTATGTTATCATAAAACCACCTCCAGATTCCAGACTCCTGCTTCAACATGAAGCTGGTAAACATTCTAATACCTGTTTTGGGTGCGGAAAAGGATTACTTTTCTGATAAAAAGAGAAGGATTAGTTTTTCATGCATTTTATTTTCACGTTTCACCAATGACTGCTCAGTTCTAGTTAAAGTTGGGAATTTTCTTTATTATCTTATGACCCTGTTATAAGTATTAATGATCAATATTTGTGTCAACTTCTCTTATAAATATTATTATCTCTTGTATAAAGACATTAGAATATGCAGAGATGGAAATTGATCACAATTTCTAAAGCTTCAATGGTCCAACGAGTGTAGAGCCTTTGCAGGTTTGATTTCTATCTTGTATGATTACTACAACTTTGCACTTGTACATATTATAGTGTTTTAATTATGTTAGAGTGACGAGGATGAGATTATACGTTGGTGACTCAACTCCCACAACCACAAGGATGCAAAAGATGATGAATGAGAGTCATTGAAACTTTTACCCAATTCAAACCCTTTTCAATGTTGAGTCATCTGACCTGGGAGAAAACCCTTTTTTTTAGGTCTTGGGTATGGACACGAAATGGGTTAGTTCAAGCCAAATGAGAAGATTTAGGAGGATCTCTTGGAGAAATTTTGAGACTTCTCTATATGTAGTTGTTGCTATCCAGAGACCTAGATGGTGTTAATACAGGTATCCAAAGAACTCATCTGTTTGGTGGTTAGAATCATCCAAGGGCTATGTTACTTATTGATCATGAGATCTGCAGCAAAGATGGAAATTGTAATCAACACAAGGAAGAAATTAGTGGTAGGTTTTCAGTAGAAAGTTTCAAAAAAATCAATCTTAAAGTGGCAGCAATTAGGGCAGATAAGATATACTTAATTTAATTAATCCTCCTTAAATAAAGCTTCCTTTCTTTGAAAATGATGAAAATGATAAGTTAACTTAAAAAAGAGTTAACATGAGATGATTATTAAATCCTGTGGATCCCCCACTAAATTGATTTATTATTATATTTTCATTATATTCATGTTGGAAAAATGATTAAACTTTCAAACACTAAAATGATTCAGAATTTATTAGTTAGTTAATAACATGACATAATAACCACTAATCTTTTTGCCTAAAAAAGAGCATATTAGGAAGCCTTAATTGTGGGTTTTGTTGAATTTCAAGATAGTACTGTTGATTTTCTTGATTGGACAATACCAATGCTTTAACTATCTTCAGTAAGCGACTTTATTAATTTATTATATCTAAACTTTTTTTTTTTATTATTTTTTTTCCTGTACAGACTACAAACCTTATTTGTTCAGCACTTCATATAAAAATTCAAGCAAAACTTATCAGGACTGAAAGTTTTGTTTAAATTATGTCCTTAATGGCACTAAGTAATCAAAAGGGTTGGAGGAATAATAAGACACTAGTTGGTTTGATGATTCTAACTTATCAGTTACCCTTTTTCATTTTCTATCTCTTAAAACAGAGGAGATCAACAAAAAAATTTGGTGAAAGCAAAACCTATTATTTAAACAGTGATGTATGTTAGCCCACACTGAAAAAAGAAGAAGATGAGAGCATATATTCATCAAAAAGATTAAAAAGCAAGGGGTACTTATTACTATATATTAGATTAGATTTAGTTTGTTTGGTAGATTAGATTTAGCTATTTCCCATCATTTATGGTTAAATTCAATCTTTATTATTATTTTTTTTTTTTCTGAAATCATATGAGTAAGATTGTTGGGTGTTGGATTAGTAGAAGCCACTAATAAGGAGACTTTTTAGGCGTGAACTGCCTTTTGATATTATTCTGTCAAAGATTTGATGAATAATCAATCTCTCATGAAAAGAAAGCATTTATATTTCGAAATTCTGTTTCTTCAATTATTTTTTTTAACCAATTTTGGCAGTTTAATGCCTGGGAATTTGGATTCCACTGCAAACATGCAGGTGTTTTAATTTTTTTTTTCTAAAGGGAAATGATGAAAAAGTTTTATTATTTGCTCCGTGTGGATGCAGATAGTGTTTGGTTCGTTGATGGTGGTGGGCCCTGTTATGGTGGATACATAACCTGAACAGCTTTGTCATTTTATATGAGTTCAACATTTGATGATGAAACTTATGACCACCCTTTGTATTTTAGTTATGGCATCAATGTCATTGGTAGCTGTTTCTGTGCATTGTTTATGTTACCGTTCATTTTACTTATTTGGTGATAGTCACATAAATTACTAAATTATGAACTTCAATTTAAAATCAAAATGATAAAAAAAAAAATATTGTACAGATTTCAGAACAAAATTAAATTTGCATCATACTGAAAATAACCATAGAACTTCAATCATATATGGTTGATGAAATTCATCATAACCCTAATGACTGGCCTCAAATCCCTTCACTTTCTCTCTTTTGTCCTTCAGCTTCATAAGGCAAAGACCCACCAATTATTCCTCAGTGATCACTAAATGAGAACTTCTCTGACCAAATTCATACACAAGGGAAGAGTAGACCCACCACCAAAGGTGGGATTTCACTCTCTTTATTAGTATCTTTATTTCTTTCACTTCTTCAGTAATTCCTTCTATATGTAGTTTGCGTCTCCCATGTCTCGAACCCTGATCGTGGAAATGGATCTGACTCGCCAAAACCAATTTGCAAAAACTATGGAAAGAGTCGCATGCCCTAAATTTTAAGTTAAATTTTTTTCCCCAAGAGAGGAAAAATAGTCATATATTTACACATTCTCACACAACCCATGAAATTCTTCCAATTCCAGTCCATCCATCTGATCTTCTCTTTCAGATAAATCATTCATGTAGAGTTCAAACTTGTCCACAACACTCTCTGGCACTGAAACAAGCACTTTCACAGCATCTAAATCACCAACAACTGGTAAAAACAGGCAGTAAATTTCACTAACCAGGGGACCCATATGTAGAGGCTTTCCTTCTCCAAAATCCAAATCTTCTAACCCTAATTTAGACCATTGAGAGATAACCAAAGTTGCAGAAAGATCAGGTTTTACTCTTCTTTCCTCCAAATAATCGATCATGGATTTCACATAATCGTCTGTTAATGTGGCCTTAGCTTCTTGAACTAGTTTTACTCCATGGTGCACGTTAGCATTAACTAACTCTTTAACTGTCGTCTCGGCGCATCCTAGCGCGAACCCATTGCCGTAGTACCCTTTTGGTAATTTTGGTTCTACTTTAGACCTTATGTTAGCTGAGAAAAGGAGCTTGATTTTGAGTGACGAAGGTGGGTTTAGTGATTTAATCCAGCAACGCCACACGTGCGATGCAAGTGCTTCAAAGGAGGTACATTTTAGCGAGGGTACACAGAGTCTCTTGAGGTGAAGGATATGTGATGGGGTAAAGGTTAAGGAGGTTGGAACCAACGGTTGTGATTGGAGATTGTAGGAGAGGTTGTAGGGGTTAGGGGTAGTGTTCGTAAATTCAGGATGAGAGAAGGTTATTTGTGGAGGGTTTCGAGGTTTTAACACGTGGCGACTGTGGAAAGGTAGAATAGGGAGATCAACCTCTGGTTTAGTGTTAAGGTGGGCCCAAGCATGTAAAAATTGCGATGTACCGATACCATCGCAGAGACAATGATTGATCGCGATGCATAGTATCATACCTCCGCAGCTGAGATTCGTGACCTGCAAGGGCAAAATTGTATTTCGAATTATAAAGTAAGGGTTTCTCCGTCATTAAACATGGAATCAACAGTACAAAAAGAAAAGGCCAACTTGGTAAGTTGAGTTCATCTTGACCAAAGGACCAACTTTGACCATAATAATGCAAATTGAGCGCTGCTTTCGATATCAGTGACTCGTAGGCCGGCATACGGCTATACAAAATGAATGTCACGCTTATGTGGCATGGCGGGTTCCACTGCCACATAAGTTAGAAACCCCTTCAAAATATTTTTGAGAGTGCAAAGATGATGAGTCCACTTCTGGCACCAGTTTTGTAAAAAGGTCTATCTAAAAAATTTTATTAATGCAAATTACTACAAAAAGAAAGTTTAAAATTTTCTTTTTACATAGAATATTTCTATTTTTGGAAACCCTAATTAGCTTTCCGTTAGTAGTATGACATAATATACTTTCAGAGGAATAAATGATAAATCATTGATAAAAATATATATTTTCTTTTGTAAAATTATTTAAATTTGTGTATTATATTAGTTTAAATTTACGAAGAAATTAGAAATAAATATTAATTTACAGCATTAAATTCCTTTTATATGAACTCATCAAATTCAGTGCTGTCTAAGAGGAAAATATAAAAATTTAACCATGAAATATAAGGAATCAAACCATGAGAACTCAATCAATTTACAACAAATTCAAAAGGGTGCAAGAAAAAACAGAGGAAGAGATGAACAAATTATACACACACACACAAAAAAAAAAGGCAAGACCATTTAAGAAATCATTGAAGGAAAAAAGTTGAAAGGAAAGCAAGAAAATTAATTCCAACCTGAATCACAAGAGGAGGAATACCCAAGAAGCTCTGAGCTTGAACTCTATATAAGAGCTTCCTCCAAGACATGTTGGGCCATCTAGAAGCTTCTAGAAACTCCTCAACAGTAAAATCCATGAAAGCTTCAGCTAGTAAAGCACCTTCTCCATTGCAATCAACTTCAAGCTTCTCTTCAGTTTCTTCGCTAATTCTCAACCTTCCTGCTAATGGGTAGTAGTGAACAAGAACCTTTGAAAGTGAAGATTTCAAATCATCTATGCACACTGATTTCTTATAGAGATAGAGATATTTAATGGAAAATCTTAAGAATTTTTGGTCGTCAAGGTTAGAAAGATAAAGTGAATGTCTTGGGGTTGGGCTGCTAGGGCAGATTAAAATAGGCTGGTTTCTATAAAAACACTCCGGCAGTTCTGAAGACCTGAACATCTTTGTTGTGTTGTTGAAGCTGAAAGTAGGAGTAAAACGTACAGAGAAGTAGAAGTAGAGAGAAAATGAAAGAGTAAGCTAGAGAGAGAGAGAGAGAAGAGAGAGAGAGAGAGAGAGAGAGAGAGAGAGAGAGAGAGAGAGAGAGAGAGAATGAATGAAAGAGAAGGTAAGAGAGGGTGTTGTTGATATAGGAGATCCAAATGGGGCTGGAAGTTATTTACAGAGGATTAGACAACGTACTATTAGATTCTCTCTTTTTTTCACCTTTTGCTTTTAATTACTACTATGTTCTATGTACGCAGAGTGAACCTATCTATGGGCTTGGGGCCTTCAGCCCGCGCGCCGTAGCTTTGGGAAAAAATTGACTTATTTTTTATGAGGATGATCTACATAGTGAAGAAAATACCATCACTAAATTTTAGTCTTTGGATACAATGTAGGTAGACCCACATTAATTCGGTATAGGTTATGTCCTAAACTTGTCTTGTCAGCGCCAATCACAACCCCCTTCTTTTTTCTTTCTCTCTTCTTAGTTGTTTTTAGGGTTTATGTTCAAAGCGAAAAAAAACATTCGGCTGTGTTTGGTATGCACTGGCTAAAATTCCATTATATATGTTTTGGTTGTAGTTGTAGGAATGCAATAATTATACTAATTTGTAGCGGGCTCCACATAAATTTGATAAAATAGAATGTAAATATGATATACTGTTTCATTTTAATTTAAAGTCATATTGCATTCAAATTCAGATGCATGTAAAAATGCTTTCTAATGATATAAATGTTATTCAATTCTGATTTTATTTTGAAAGTTATAGCTATTTTTATGTTAAAACAAATTTAATAGGCTTTGCTAACGGGCACCGCGGTTTAATGCACTATATGATTTTTTTCGTCTTAATATATTGCACTAAACATGCACTGAAGACTAAAGCGTACAACAAAAAACATGTCCTCTCCATACTTTTTTTTACCCATACAAGAGTATCTCATTCATTTTTTGAAAAAAACACAGAAAATACTATAAAAAATACAGAAAATACTAAAAAAGATACTCTAGATGAGAAAATGCGAACTCTCATGATTTTCTACGATTCCATGCATTGAAGGTGGAGTCATGCTAGAGAGAGGGTTTTCAGGAGGTACTTAGAGGAGGTTCCAAACATTGCATTATTAGTTCAAAACTCCTTAGATTTAAGATTCCTCCTCTGCAAGTGAAGAGGGTGACAAAACTGTGACCACCTAATACTTACTAAATCAAAACCTAATTAAAATTTTTATGTTTGGTTGAGAAGAATGAAATTATTTTTTTTGCACATAGGTAATTAGGAAGTCGATGTTTTAATATTGTCTTGCTCGTCGGATGCTTTATGTTTAGGTGACGGGAATAAAATTGCATTTCTACTTACATGCATGTCACCCAAAATTGCATAATCTTAGATCCACGCCATGAGATCATTGGACGGCGAGGTGACCCATCCCATCATAACCCTGCTACAATTTGTGCCTAGGAGATTGGCTAATTTGGTTCTAAGCCTCCAACTCAATTTCACGCTGAGTACTGATTTGGGAGAGTTAATCTGCACTCTTTCGCTTACACGTCCACTTCTATAGTTTTTTTAGTACTGATAACTTTCATGTCACAATTAGTGGCTTTACCAAAATCCGTATATAGATCATGATCTGACGGCCATTTCTTGAGTGGGAGTGGGACCACCCAAATGATTTTCGTCCCCTGGAAAGATTCTAATCAAACAAATATTTTGTTTTTTTTGATCGATCAGATTATTTTGATAATGAGAAGAAAGGGACCATCAAAACCAAGTTGGTGGGTCACATCAAATAAAGTTCCCTTTCAAGTATTTGGTTCCACGTGAGGCCTACTCGGCTCTGTACAAGATGTGTCACGTTTATGGATAAGAGAGATGCTATTTATACACCATTCCTTTTCACTTTACTCACAGGCTTTGACCTCGCACGAAAGAGAATAAGATTCAAGAGTTGATTTTTTTTTAACGAATTTTCAGAAAACGCTTATCTATAAATAGAAAAAGTTTCTGTTGACTCAAGTCTCGAGACAAAATGAAATTCATGGATTTTATGGATATTTTCACGCAAATCTCATAATTTTAGTGGACCACATAAATTCATTTGGGGTTATGGATATGCATTATGTTCCAAATCGACATAAATTTTTTTGTGAGAATTTTTTTTTTAGAGAAAAAAACATGTGTCGTATTCGTATTTTATGTGTGTGCTACTTAGGTACCATTCATATAATGATCACTTAAACTGGAGGAATAATGGTTGGCCTGGCCATCTTTGATGCTTTGTACGTACTATCTAATGTTCTAAGAAACATGGTACCATGTGCAATCATGTATAGCGTCACAAATGTTGTCCTTTAATTGATGTAACGGTTGGCAGTGCAAAAGCTTGGAAATTGGAGCGAAAAGGTTATGGCGGAGGGATGACGACGACCCCTCCCCCTTCTGATTAAAAAAAAAACCCTCCCCCGCCCACATGTGCCACGTGTACATCAATGCCGATTTATGAGAGGGCGAGGATTTTTTAGAAATTGATATATATATTTTTTTGATTAAATTTAATTTAAAGTTGAATCCCCATAATTTGATATTAAGACCTACAAGTAGGTAATCATATTTCCAACCACTCTAACAAGTGGGTTTTCATAATAACCTTATTATATATATATATAGGATTTTGTTAACACGTGCCCTAAGGGCACATGATAAGCTTTTCGGTTTTGTTTTTTGTTTAGTTTTTTAAAGTTGTCCAAATGAGCTGATTTTTTTATATTTTTGTTATTTATACTATTTGGATCATATCTAAAAAAATCAGCTCAATCGGAGTCCTCTAGCACCCTCTAGCATCACAAATACTTAATTTAGACTTTAATAGTATGAATGAACGGCTGACATTTAAAATGNATCCATATATATATATATATATATATTATTTTTATTATTTGAATTATATCTAAAAAAATCAGCTCAATTGGAGACCGATCTAACACCACGAACACTTAATCTATAATTTATTATTGTGAATGAACGGTTGATATTTAAAGAGATTTGTTTAGAGGGTTAAAGATCTCTGATTGAACTAATTTTTAGTAGATATCATATAAGTACTCCCAGGTTGACTCTCAGGATGACTCCCATGATGAGGTGGCAAGATCTGCTTGTGTAAAGTTATTTTTTACTTTTTCAAGTTTGAAGCAGATCTTACCACCTCATCCAGGAATCATCCTGGGAGTCAATCTGAAAGTACTTCTAGCATTATTCTATAATGATAATATTATATCTACAAAAAATTATCTGATTTAAATAACCCTATGGTACAAAAAAAAAAGTTTCCACAACAATAACCTTATAATGTGCCCTAAGTTAACAGACCCCAAGGATCACAATATTACAGAAGTTTAAATGGAAAATAAATGTGTGAATTCCAACTCTTTATGAATCACACACCATTATCAAAGTTCAAAATCCTACTTAGTATGGATTTCTATATGGCTTGGTGTGCGTATAAACGCATTTGAAAATTTTAAAGTTCCTACAGAAGCGTGTGTGCGGGTGGGTACATATTGAAGTTACGAGCTCAAAAAAGCGTTGGCCTCTGAACGATATTTGACTCATTTTCTTATACGTTGATGATTCTTCATTATTTTGAATTCTATTTTATAGCAAAAGTTTGTTGTAGCCTCATCGAAAATCAGACCAATCTAAAATTTGTAACTCGATCTTTTTTTTTTATAGGAATTTGCAACTCTATCATCATTGGATGAAAATTAATGATACAAAAGACATCAAAAACTTATTTATTTTTAAGGGGTGATTTGAAGAGGTTGGAAGTCTTAGGACGAGTTCATTATTTTTTTATATGATGATTTGTCTCGTGAATAGAACATCCTTACAAAAAATTAAACCCTGGCCTAGATCACCTTCTTTCATGGTGCAGATCACATTAGGGTAACAAGAATCATGTGTTATTCGATCTTTCTCTTCTCTAGAAGCTCAAGTTTAAAGAGTTCTCAATATTAAATGTATGAAAATTTGGCAGTATCACCGTCCAGAAAACTGCCCAACCAAGAAGAAAACAGTGAACAAGGGAACAACTAACACTGATTAACATGAAATATTGAAGAAAACAACGGTAAAAAAAAAATTCCCCTTTCAACAACTCCAAATCTCTAGTCTACTATAAATTTGATATGGCTTTGCTCCCTATAAAGTCGAAACCAAGTACCGAAAATTAAAATTAAAGTTTGTCTTGTATTGGTAATCAAAATTTGACTTTTTTCAAGGATAACTTTTAGAACAAGCTAGAATGGAGGATACGATCTTACGATTCCATTTTTTTTTTTTCACCATACATTGTCTTTACAAAAAGTTAATTAAATCTAAGTCCTATTTGTCCTGGCTTCAAAATTTTATTCATGTTCGAATTCTTTGGAAATCAACTCCCAAGGGTAACGGATCCGATTCCAACATATATTGAACATAAAGAATTAAAGAGTAAGACACTGAATTAGTGTAAAAAACTGAAAATCATGTGTTGTCTCTGAACTGTCAAATCTAAACATTTTGTAAAGATAATGGTAAAAAAAAAAATAGAATCCAATTCCAACATAATTTTAAATCCATGATTCTCCACCGTTAAACTTACCAGTTGATTGGAACCAATAATATATGAAGAGAATATAAAATAAATAATGTACGTGAGACCCATCATTTATCTTCTCTCTCAATTTAATTGGTGACATTAACCAGCGAGTTTAGTGCATGAAAATCCAAAGTGAGTGTAGAAGCGCTATAGACTGCATGATCTGGATTGGAAAGAGCCTTTTAGACCTCGCAAAATGATTTGTGACCCACCAAAGTGCCAACTCTATCCTAACTTGGACCGCCAATTATACAGGATTGGGGTTTTTAATTTGTTACGCATTTATTGTGTTTTCTAATTGATACCCATTTTAAGAAAAGCTTTTTCTTTCATATAATAATTCTTCCAATTAAATTTTCCTTCTTTTAAAAAGAAAGAAAAAAGAGAGTATAATTTGCAATCTTATCACGGAGAAGACTTTATTTTTGGGGTTGCAAGAATAAGGGATAAGAACTTCATTTATAGAGGCATTCTTCCATGTTTTTGATCATTTGGAATAACATTGATGAAGTTGGATTAGCTTTCTACTATGCAAATTAACATTTTAATAATCTAAAGGTCAAAAGTCAAGATCTCTCCCTCTTTATCATTTTTTATTTTGAGTTAACTTTAATTAAAGATGGAATCCAATTCTTGTCAAACCTAATCTCCATTTCATGTAAAGCAAACACAATATATAGGGACATTATTGTAATTGTCTGCCTTTAAAAATTGGACAATAAGAATATTTCACATTAAACCCTCATCATTTCTTTATATCTCTCCCACGATTTTGTCCATCTTTTTTTTTTAAGGGGACTATTGTCGAGGTTACATTATAGCGTAGATACACACAGTAGGCATGTGAGAAGTGCATAAAAATCGTCAAGAACTTCGTCACCAACGAATGCTGAAAAGGCGCCCACTAACGGACAAATAGAAACAACGTACTTATATTTATTATCAGATTACATGGGACAAACTTAACGGCAATACCACGGCCGAGAAATTTTTGATCCCTAGACCTCCTACTACCAAAGATTTATGGGAGGGATGCACAACCATTGAGCCAAAGGCCCATGTGCATCCTTCTCTCTTTAATATAAACCATTTTTTCTTTGTATATTCAATTAAAAAATTTAAAACTATCAAAATTCATTTATTTTCTCTATAATATTCTCCCATGATGCTTTATTCCTCTCCTTAGGATTTCTCTATACTTCCTCTTCTCCGTACAGCTACTTCTAATGTAAAGAACACGTGCAATGCACATGCAGGGCGCTTGTATTGTATATATATAAACTAATTAATAATGAGATTGACTTGGAAAGATTTAATTTTGTTTTTGAATGATTCATTCACCAAAATACATTTTTAATTAAGCTGAAAAAATTAAGCAAAGGTTAAGGTTAGAAGAAGAAGCTTGTCACTGCAGACGATGTGATTCAAGAACAACCTTTTGATATGCATGGGGTCCTACCAAATTCAGAGATTTTTAAAATCTAAAGTTAATAATTAGTTTGATTATCGATTGGTTGAACCTAACAATCAGTTCGTTAACCACCGTTATCATCAGTTGCATAAGCTTTATCGGTCAAAGATTTGATCAAAAAAAAAAAAAGCTTTATCGGTCAAAGAAGAAAGAAAAAAGAATCAAGTCATAGACTTTAACCAAACAATGCACTATTCTATGTCCCATGACTCCCATCAAATGTCGAGCAATCACGGAGCGAGGATTTTGGTATATTACTTGAGCAATGCTACTTTTACTCAATAGTTTGACCCAAAGTCTCACACAAAATTTTGTGGGATCCACATTGATACAATCCGTAGGCTAATATTTTGTGAGGATATTTTACTCATCATGTAGATCATCCTCATAAAAAATTATCCTATTCTAAAATATTTAACCCAATTAAAAGTTGTCCATTGTATTCACCGTTCATTCCTCACTGTTAATTTTCAATCAACTTATGATGAGATTAGAAATTTTAGAATATGATAATTTTTTGTGATGATGATCTACATGATGAGTAGAACATCCTCACAAAAAATTAGCCCTCGGATTGTATCAATGTGGATCCCACAAAATTTTGTGTGAGACTTTGGGTCAAACTTTTTGTGTGAAAATAGCTTTAGTGATATTACTTTTTGTTTGTTAGATTTTTCAATGATTATTTGCGTCCAAATGCAATGCTAATTAAACATTCACTGCACATTTTATCATCAACCTTGTGTCAATGTTAAAAATACACAAGATTAGATAAATACAAAATTGAATTCACAATGTCTAGTTGTAAAAGTATATAATTAAAAAATAATATATAAAAAAAAGTAACAAAAAAGTAAAAAGAAAAAAATTATTTAATCAATGTGCCAAGCAAGCAAGTTCTACGAGACGATTTGGTGTTGGGCGGACTCACCTAGCACATTTTTTTATTTTTCTCTTTTAAATGGTCTTTCAAATCGCGCCCTATTTCATGCAGGTTCTCAAACATCGCCCAATGAATAGTGGGTTATTAAACTCTGCTTGACTAAATATGTAAATCCTTTTATAGTCTGTTCGAATAAAGTATTTGGGGGAGGGATTTTGTGGGGACTAGGGATTTAGTGGAAAAATCATGTTATATTTTTCTTCAAAATCCCTGGTCCCCACAAAATCCCTCCCTAAAATCCCTTGTCCAAACAGACTATTACATATTATGTACTATTACATAATTCTCTATCCTCCCAAGTGTATTTATACACTCTTACATAATGGAGTGTGGATCCATTTTTTTACCAAATTTTTTATTTATACCCTGCATTCTGGATGCTCTTAGAGAAGCATTATGCAGCATAATTACGAATGGTATAATAGGCGTCACATGGTTGGAGTGATAAAGTTGTTGAAGATGATACCAATAACCTGGGTTCAAGCCCTCTTACCTACAAATCCACTTATCAAAAAAAAATAATTACGAGGGGTACGAATGACTACACCAAAACAGGTGTTTATAAGGGCAAGTGTTATGGACACCTTAAACAAGCAAAAAAAGTATTTTTTGAGGTTAGAGCAAGTACCATGGGCACCCCAAACATCCAAACTCCTCCCTCCGGTCCTAGATTTGAGGAGGGAGTAAGGGGTTTGAGGGAAGAGGCAAAGATTGTACCGTGAGGCACAATCTGTGCTGTACGGCACAATCTCTGCCGTCACTACAAAAATAACAGGCTTTTGCTACGGAGTTTTTGTGACGGCCTGAAAAAACCGTAGCAAATAGGGGGTCAGTTGCTACGGGTTACAGAAACCGTAGCTAGAAAAGAGGTTTTGCTACTCCCTGGTCATTCTTTTGCTACGACGTAATGTGTAGCAAATAAAGTTACCAGCTTTATATTTTTCTGAAGGATGGAGAGGTCTTTTGTGTCGACTTTAATTCTGTAGCAGATAACACTCAAGTGCTACGGTTTTTTAAGAATTTGGCCGTAGCAATTAAGTAAAATATTTTACCTGGGGATTAGTTCACTCGATTTCGAAGCGCGAAAATTTTCGCGCAAATATTTTCAGCAGTAGCGACGGCCCAATCCATCTCAAAAGGCCCAAAAGTTGACCCTGTTCATAACCTTCGACCAGCTAACCCTTTCCTATTTTTTTTCTTTTGGAACCCTAGCTACACCAGATGAGAGAGAACAGGTTGAAGCCCCCAGTTCATAACCTTCGACCAGCTCTCTTTTCTCTGTTCGTTGGCTATCTTCTCCTCTCGTTCTCACCCTCTCAAGCAAAAGGAAAAAACAGGTTGAAGCCCCCATCTGTTNAATCCCAGGAAAAAATCAGTTGTCCATGACTATAGCGGAAATCCTCAAAAGCCACTCAATCCCAGAATCGAAGCAGCGATTTGATCTCCACCCTTGGATATTCACGTCGTTCATACACGCATGCATATAAATGGGTACTGTATAGTTCCCACTGTCGTTCATCTCGAGTGAAAATATATATATATATATATATATTTGTTGCCAAAAAATCGCCTCCAAATTCAGATATTCATTAATTTTACGTGGAATTGTGGTTACCAACTGTATAGTTCCTACCCAAGCAACTATAATTTTTTAAATTTAACCTAATTTTTATTTTGTTTGGCTCAACTTTCTTTTTTTGGGTTATGTGAGTTTCAATTGTATATTTTTAATGACAAAACTACTCAAGCAAACAAAATTTTAGATAGAGAAACTAAGGTGGAACTCTGTCCATGGCTACCAATTATCACAAAGAAAAGTTGAATAATCATCATGTTGAGTCCAAAAGGTCTCAAACCATAGCAGATTCTTTTTTACGAATGGAAGTTGGGTCTGTATTCAATAAGATCAGACAATGGTCCAAATTGATGTAGGGCATATGATGTAATGGGGTAGGGAATTTGTCCTTTTATTATAAATTTTTTTTTTCATACAAAAAACTATTGCCTAAGAAGGCGTTTGGCAAACAGAGGCAGAAGCACTTCTGCTTCTAAAAAAAGCAAAAGTGCTTTTGAAAAGTAAAAAATAAAGAGAAGTTAGTATGGTAAACTATTGACTTATAAGTCTAAAAAAATGATGAGTTATTAGTTGTTACACGGTACTCGAGGAGAAGTAACTTCTAAGAAGTAGAAAAGCAAAAAAAATTTGCTCCAAAAAGAAGTAACTTTTTTACTTCTAGAAGTCACTTTGTAAAAATATTACCATACAAATTTTTTTACTTTTTTGACTTATGCAACTTCTTAAGTGGTTGCCAAATGACCTCTAAATTACAGTGAAAATACATTATTTTGACTTTTAGTAATAAGTGTATAAGAAGTGTTGAAACACAACCAAGATCATAAAAAAAAGTCATCATCACGTACGTAGAGAAACCACCCCAACCACATTTGTATTACATTTATATAATTGATGGTGATAAATTATTTCATTCACATTTGTATTGCTTGAATTCTAGAAGTTTAGAGTACTTCAATTCCCGTTAGTTTCGACCTATTTCTTAATGTAATATTACAGCGTCGAAAATACTTGTTAATCGTTTGGGTGGTTTTTTCTTTTGCACGATCTCATATCCTTTTGCAAAATTGCTTTTGTTTTAGGTCGACAAATTTCAGACAATCTGGTCATAGCATAATGGATCTCTCTCTTCTCTGTCTCACTTCTCTTTCTCCCTCTCTCAATCGATCTCTCCCTCTTCTCCCTCACTTCTCTCTCTCAATCTCTCTCCCACCACCACCTCTCTCTTTCGATCTCCCTATCTCGATCTCTCTCTCTGTTTTTCTCTCTCGATGTCACTTTATCTGCTGTGGCGGTGGTGGTGGACGTGTAGGCGGTGGTGGTTGTGATGGTGGAGGAAGATGAAGGTGGTGGGGTGTATTATTTGTTGGGGTGGAGATAAAAGAACGTTTCTCAAACCTAAAAAAAAAAATATAAGCTTATCCCAAAAGAGAACAAATTTTTTTGGTCAAAATAGGTTTGATCAGAAAAAAAAAAACTGATATCTTCTATTGTTATTGAGGACTTGAATCATGTTTGCACTTCAAAAGTTACACAATCTTTTACTCAAAATAAAATTTTTAAAAACTTCTTAGAAATTATATTTGAATATCACGAACTTTATCAATATCGAGATTCAATATACTCCAAAAACTTGATCATTGATTTCCAGCCAGGGCTAAACAAACCCAATCCAGTGTCTTTTGCGTTTATGGTGTCAGATGGTATGATTTCTGTCTGTCGGATTTATAATGGATTTGGTTCACCGAAAACAATCTCTTCTAGGTATGGAGTTTGAACAAATTTATTCATGGGCTTTGGCCCAAGAGTGAGTTCCAAGCCCATCTTGAGAAAAATTGCTTAAAATCAAACATGAGTACCAAACGCAAGAGTAATGCTAGACATGCAGTTTAACAAAATCACCCAATTTGTTCAAATCCCAATTAACTTAGGGGGCAATCGAAATGCGAAACACATTTCTGATCAATTTTAAAATGTACTACTTCATTTCACCTGCCAATCTACCACACGGTTGGAAAAGTAAATCGGGTTCTTTTTTGTTGGTTGAGTAGCATTTTCTTATTTAGATTTGAGTGAACTGAACAATGCTAAAATCACCATTTTTCCCAATCATGAAAGCTTCTCCAACGCAAGCATAGTTTGCTTAAAAGTGGTGTGCCACGTAGGAAACATATCCAATTTCTTCTTAGAACTCTCTCCAATGCAAATGTGTTTATCTAATGTGAAGATGATGTGGCATGCGGTTGAGAAAATATCCTCTAGCCCATCCTCTTGTTCTAGAGGTTCTCCAAGAGGATGTCTTCCCATCCTAGTAAGCAAATTCAGATACAGATATTATTCTCTCTCCTCTTTTTTAGCAAATCTCATTAAATATTTTATTTTTTCTTATTTTTTTTACAATTAAAAAAATAAAATATTTAATTAATTAAATACCACATTGGCAAAACAACACAAGTAAACAACATTTGTATTGGAGATGTCTTTTTCTCTCCAGCATAAATTGTAGAACTTTTTTATACACATAGGAAGCAAGTCTCAAGATGATGTCTTTAGAGCCATGCCACATAAAAAGCATAGCACATTTGCAATGGAAATGCTCTGATCACTGGAAACATAATGTGGCGATTAATGTAGTCGAATGATCTCGCATATTGCAGTTAATCAATTCAATATACATCAATTGTCACATCACGTTGTTGTATGTTATTGCAATGCCTAGCTAGCATTATTCTTTTCAAACTAAAGATTTATTTTTATTTTCTTTTTTAATAAAACTTTTTGGACCGACTAGATTACAAAACTGGTGTCAGATACTTGTATGGTAGGGTGGGACCTACCACTTTTTCTCTCCCAAGAATGTTACGAGGGGATTTCTAACTTAATTAACAGTGGGACTCACTATACCACATAAAGATCGGGCATTTGTTTTGTAAACCCGTCGGTCCAAACCGCAGCGCTCAAAAACGATATGAACGTAAGCTTTCACACCATATTAAACGATTTGGACGTAACCTCAAGTTGACAAATTGATACACACACGAACACGCACGCAAAAGAAACCTAAATAAATTGATACACACATTGAACACGCACACAAAAGAAACCTAAATCGCGTGCTAGCAAAGTGCAAAAAAATAATTTATCTTACTTTGCTAAAATTAGAAGATAAAGGAACCGTTGATAACCCACTCAAAGTAGCTAAGTGGGACCCTCTCCATAGGACGGTTGGTTATAAAAATAGCCGGCCTATTGTCAAATCTTTTACTGCCACGTGGGTATTGAGTAACTTTGCTGGAGATAAGAAAAAGTTTTGAATTAAGAATGTTAAGAGAGAGACAGAGAGGAGAGGGGAATGTCTTGTTCCCAAACATTCAGTGATCTGATCCACCACGAGAACAAGATGGATTAAGAAGAAAGTAAAGTCCGAATATATCTTTATTATTAACAAAGTTTCTTTTAATCAGTAATCAGGAATTTGGTATAAAGCCATCACCGACGGCTTCATTGTTTTCCCATTATTTGGCTCAGTTTGGCTTGGCTTAGCTAGTAAAATTAAGTTTTTGAAATATGCAAATTAAATGAGGCTATTGGTTCAAATTAGCAGATTGGAGACATGTCAGAACATTGTTAAGGTACAAATTGGACACGATAATTCCATCCTATAGTCTACATGTTTTACTACTTCTATTTTTTTACACTTTGTTTATATTTATACGTGAGTTTTATATGAAAAATAAATGATCTAAAAAAAGATTTTTTGTGATTGTGATAATCTTTTCATCAGCCTATAAATTATTTCTATGTTAACCTGTAACAATGTAGACAGAATGTAAGATAAAGATAGTTTTAATAGAGAAAGAAGTAAGATTGTAACTTTTCTAATGTATTTTTTTTTGGTACAAACTAAACCTCAAAAAGTAAGTACGCGTAAAGGGTTTGTTTAAAAATAGTGGACTATAACTCGCATGTCATTTTTTACTTTTATTTGCTCGTCAGAAACTCTCATGCCATGTTTGTCCGTGTAAGTTGTTTTTTTTTTTAAAAAAATAAGTAAATATTTTAGAGCGTAAAGTGATGAAAAAATGGTAAGATTAATAAATACAGGAACCGATCAAAATGGACGTATATATCTTTATGGATTCGCTGCACATGCCTCCTACGTACTCACATTCATTTTACATCCCACAAGAAAACAATAAAATGGATATGTGAATACAGGCCGGCCGGTATGGGCATGCACCTCCTTCAATTCATCATCAGCTTCTTCTTTCTCATGTGTGGCTGTTTGGGAATACAGAGACACATGTTCCAATCCTGAACTGGTTTTGGATTTTTTGTGTGCAGTGACCTAACAAAACAAAAGCCCGTGTCTGATGGGAAATCAGATTCTCCTGACCGTTCAGTGAATAATATGTTCAACAGATCTCGAAGACCATCCAACCAGCTAACTGAGGTCTTGACGTGAGGTAGTGTCGATAATAATAGAGATCAGGATCGATATGGAGGTTTATATCCAAATATTCTCTGTTTCTTGATTGGTTGAAGAAAAATCCTAATTGTAAAAGAAGACGAGAGGAAAAGACCCAAACAGAAATTGACAAAATTAAGCAGCAAGTTATTATAATTTTGTAAATGATACCATATCTTGATTCATAAGAGGTATTTAATTGGATCCAATTCTCAAATACGGGGAATCACAATCATGACAAATCAAATTTAGTCTAACTAACTAACTAGCAGAGAAAAGAAAAAGATAAATCACAAATTTGTAAGCACGGGTCCGTTAAGTTTGTCCCATGTAATCTGATAATAAATATAATTACGTTGTTATTGGCGGGTTCTCTGTGCCTGTTGGTGGGTGCATTTCCTGCGTTTGTTGGTGACGATGTTCTTGGCGGTTTATCTGCGCTTCTCACATGCCAACTGCGTGTATCTACGTCATAATGTAACCTAGGCAATAGTCCCTTTTAAAAAAAAAAAACCATCGACAATTTGAAATACCTGTACACTCTTACAATATGCACATCCTTCAACATTTTCTGATTTTTTCTATGTAAGTAGGATTTGAACTCAAGCCAATGTTATCATCAACAATAGGTTTTACCATCTAAACTAGTTGGCATTTGCTTTTGTTTATTATTAAAAGTGCCTCGTCACCTAAAAAAGAAAATAATTGTGTCCGTTATTTTCTAGAAAACTTTTAAACAATTTTCTTATGGTAGCATTTAATATAAAATTTTTTTCACAAATTAAATAAACTAGTCTGTTTGGTAAGGGATTTTAGGGATGGATTTTATGGAGGGATTTTGTGGGGACCAGGAATTTTGAGGAAAAATATAACATGATTTTTTCACCAAATCTCTAGTCCTCACAAAATCCCTCCCCTAAATTTCTTGTCCAAACAGACTATAAGTGGTTTCTTTCTAGCAACAAACTTCGAAAAAATACAACAAACTAAACTAAATTATTAATCACGTGAAGAACTGCAATAATATACTAATCACACGATAATTAGGAGGGAGAGAGATGGAGAAAAAAAAACTATAGTTTGCCGAAAAAAAAAAAAGTCCGGATCTTATCATCTCGATTCTGGTTCCATTGAACATCAAAATTACGTGTATGGTATCAAATTACCAATTCCATATCAATTATTCCGATTTTGCTACTCAAATGAGATGGAACCGGAATCAATATAATTGATTACTGTAAGAAGCGGGAAGAGCCAGTCAGCCAGCTGAGCCGAGCTGAGCTAATCCGAGCCGATGGAGATGTATATCTTGTTTTCTAGTTTTATTTGTTTGTTTGTAAAAACGCAGGTGATATTTCACCAAAAGGAGGAGATGTCGTTCGTGGAACGAAAACCGGAGTGAGTGTTTATGCGCCACGCCAAACTCTCTCTCTCTCTACTTTCTCTCTCTAAAATTCAATTTAGGTCACTCGCCATGTCTGATCGCGACGAGAGAACGAATCTCCATTGATAGGAGATCCGAGGACTACAAGTTCAGAGTCGTTAGAGGGAGAAAGTGTTAGAGAGAGAGGGATATGGAAGACATTCAGATCTGACATAAATCAGGCGGGAAACCGAAAAAGGAGGATTACTCTTGGGCCAGAATTTTGGGGAAAAAAATTAGGGTTTCATTTTTTTTTTTATGATGTGAGAATTTTGAAAAGTGGGGGTTGAATTATGAAGTTTTGAGGAAAAAAAACAGAGCAGAAATTCGAAGAAAGAAGAAATTAAAGCGTTGTTGTTTAGGGGTGCTTTCTGGTTATTGAATTCTTCAAGTTACGTATTTAGTTGATGATATACGAATCAATTTCGAAGAGAAATCAGTAATTTAAGTAATTGGAAATACAATTTTGAGAAAAAATTTAGATCTTTGGTAAAAATTACTGCCTCAGAGTTGGGAATTGAAGGAAAAGAGAGAAGATTCAGACGATGTAGGAGTCGCTGTTGTTGCAGAAATCAAAATAGAGCTGTTTATCGAGTCGATTAAGTCAAGAAATTTTGTCTTTTAATAATTTTTATAAACAAGGTAAGGGCTTCACTCCGATTCTGAAAAAAATTCGTTTTGTTTTTTCTCATTCCTGTTTCACTTTTCTGTTTTCTCTTTTGTTATATATTGTAGCTCTGTGGACTTTCATAGCTTTATCTATGTTTATTAATTTTGAACATCAATGTTTTTGTACTAAATCTCTGTTCATAAATGGTTATAACAGTCCCTGCTTTTTTATCTTCTTTTCTTTATGGTCTGGCACCGAAGAATTCATAATGAAGCTTTTGATTGTAGGTCTTCTTATTAAGTGATCAAATTCCCATTAATTTATGAGGATCACTGGGTGATCCGAAATAGAGTGGTCTATTTTTGAACTTTTATTAGTTGCTTCTATAACAGTTTCAATATTGTTTTTCTTTCCACCTCACAATAAAGACTATGTTCTCTTTCGTGACGATTTTTTTA
This sequence comes from Macleaya cordata, assembly GCA_002174775.1. NCBI lineage: Eukaryota > Viridiplantae > Streptophyta > Magnoliopsida > Ranunculales > Papaveraceae > Macleaya > Macleaya cordata. Next base: position 287,125 of record MVGT01002292.1, on the reverse strand, counting down.
TGGGATTCTGGTCATTTGCAGGGAAATGGCCACTTACGTCGACCCCCCTAATGGAACTGGCTCTAAAGGAAAACATTACTACTCGATGTGGCAAACCTTGTTTGAGATCGATACTAAGTATGTGCCGATCAAGCCCATAGGTAGAGGAGCTTATGGTATAGTTTGCTCTTCTATAAACAGGGAAACAAATGAGAAAGTTGCAATTAAGAAGATACATAATGCCTTTGAGAATCGTATCGATGCCCTTAGAACTCTACGGGAACTGAAGCTTCTTCGGCATCTTCGACACGAGAATGTAATTGCTTTGAAGGATGTAATGATGCCTATCCACAGGAGAAGCTTCAAGGATGTTTATCTGGTTTATGAACTAATGGATACAGATCTGCATCAAATTATCAAGTCCTCTCAAGCGCTGTCCAATGACCATTGCCAATATTTCCTATTCCAGGTATGCGAGTTTCTAATGAAAATCCGATAATTGCATCATATGAAAAAAAATTTCTGATTGATTTTCCCAAATCTGGCTGTGCAATATTAAAAATGTCTATTTGGTGATGTTTTTATTTTATTTTGTTTATCATGAAATGATGGAGCTTTTTCTCAAATTAGTAACTTGATTTATACTGTGCTTATCTTATAGGTAACAACAGCTGTTATGTGTTATAAGCTTTTCATAATTACTATGCAAGACACTAATTTCGTTAACCTTGGACCTATTAAAACAGAAGAAAATAAAGTTTGTTGTTACGGGATGGCATGTCCCTTTCCCTTAATTATTGAATGTGCTTCAGTTATTGGAAATGATAACCTTGAAAAAAGACAATAATGCCTTGTCTATCTTTTTGGCCATTATGTCCATACCTTATCCATTACCAGAGATGTGGATTCTCATGTGAATCATAAACAACTTATATTTGTTGTCATTTCTGGATATAGCATGGCAGCAAGATGCATGACACTGATAGAATACTAATACATCTCTTTCACAATTGATGTTCGTGTCACAAAGTGCTATGCGTCGAAATTATTGGGAAGGTCGTCTTGTGTTTTTTGGTGGCACCCAGAGAAAAGCATTAGATTGTGAGTTGAGTAGTCCCTATATGGGGGATCACACTCAATTAGGTGGTTCATTGGGATTCCACCAACAAACAATAGATCACACTTGCTTATTGAACCTTCATTGGTATTGAAGGTTTTACCTTAGACATTACCTCCAGTTGGAAACTGGTATGGAATTGCTTGCTATGATATCACGAATAATTGTTAGCTTCAATGGACTTCCCATGGTACTCAGTTTACTGATGGCATTAATGACCCTTTTAGCTAGTTTAGCTGCTGGTGGAATTGTGTGATATTCATGATTGTTGCTTTTCCTGATGTTAGCTATGTGACAGCTTCCATTTTTTCTTTAAGCAATTTATCCATAAAAATGCATATGAGGTTTTTCTGCCAACTTCCTGTGTAAGCTTCATTTCAGTGGCTCTCATTTGTGGAGATATGTATGCAGTGTTTTGATACTTAGGACGTCCATGAGAGACCTTTAAACACTTGGACTGCACAATGCCATTTTTTTTAACTAAGCTTCACAATACTAACTCATGGCCCACAAATAAATATTTTTATTTAATAGGTCTTGCGAAGTGAAAGAAGATTTTGCTTTTCTCTTTCAGTAGATAAACTGATAGGAGAAGATTCCGGACGCTATATTTAGGAGTTGTGACAGTGGTAACAATAGATAGGCAAAATTAGAATTCTGATGCTCGCGAGCTAATGTTGCTTGCGAGTGTGCATTTTATCACGGAGAGGGTTTTAATCTTAATTTATGGCCTATTAGATAATTTTTGAAAAAATGGATGGGGAATAATGAGATCTTGCACAATCCATCACCGCCTTTGTTAGAAAACTAAAAACCCATTCTGGTACTCGATGGTTATTGTGGAATTCCCAAACCCAAAATTATCCAGAGGGTTAAGAACTAAGAACTATTGATGCATAATGAGAGATCCTAAATATCCACCGGGTAGAAATTTGCAAAAATAAACAAAAGCCCCTTTTGCATCAGCACTGTACACACACTTTTGCTAGTTTTGCTATAGGCATGTCTTATGAGTGAATTCCACAATGATTGCCTAATAGTATATTTGTTTCCTATCCAGTCTCTTTCTTAGTTCGGCTCAACTGGGGTAAGTATAGCACTCATTTAATTTTCCTCTGAAGTTCCTGTAATCCTCATCATCGTCATCATTTAAAAATCTGCATTATGTTCTTGTTAGGGAGCCCAAACATTTTTTATTCGAACTAAACAGCAGAGGGGATAGATACTACCCTCGCTCAACTTGAGCCCACATTCTGGTTTATTTCTCTCTGAAGTGATAACATATTGAGAGAAAGCTTATGAACCTTCATTTTACTCGTTACTTTTGGGCTGATTGCAACTCTATTATATGACCCAAGTTATATAGTACTATTTTAGGAGACTCGCTTTGCCTTTATTAGAATCTGCTCTTTTTATACAATAATTCCAAGGACTTTTAGATGTATACTTTCTATGTTTTGGCTAAAAACTTGATCCGACATAGACAAAAACTTATCAAGATGCCTGTTATGTAGCTTCTTCGAGGACTGAAGTACCTTCACTCTGCAAATATCCTTCACCGAGATCTGAAGCCCGGGAACCTTCTTGTCAATGCAAACTGTGACCTGAAGATCTGTGATTTCGGGTTGGCACGCACCAGCAGTGGCAAGGGCCAGTTCATGACAGAGTACGTCGTCACCCGCTGGTACCGGGCCCCTGAACTCCTCCTCTGCTGTGACAATTATGGAACCTCAATTGATGTCTGGTCTGTCGGATGTATCTTTGCCGAGCTTCTTGGCCGGAAACCCATCTTCCCTGGTACTGAATGCCTGAACCAGCTCAAATTGATAATCAATGTCCTCGGCAGCCAGAGCGAGGCCGATCTTGAGTTCATTGACAACCCAAAGGCCAGGAAGTATATTAAATCGCTCCCCTATTCGCCTAGGACACCCTTTGCCCGTCTCTATCCGAATGCCAACCCTTTGGCGATCGACCTGTTACAGAGGATGCTTGTTTTTGATCCTTCAAAAAGAATTAGTGTGACTGAAGCACTCCAGCACCCTTACATGTCGCCACTCTACGACCCAAATGCCAACCCTCCTGCACAGGTACCAATCGATCTCGACATAGATGAGGAGGAGTTGGGAGAAGAGACGATCAGGGAAATGATGTGGACAGAAATGCTTCATTACCACCCAGAAGCTGCTTCAACCAATGCATAGGTTTTCGAAGATATTTATCATCGGGTTATCTTCTGTTTCTTGTTGTTTATGTAAAAGTAGTATTTCTTTTCGTTTCTTCCTCGCCCTTTTGATTCTCTTGCTGTTAATGCATGGGATGACACCAAAAGATTTTGTTTGAAGAGTTGGAACTCACACTACTACATGATAGGTGGCCTATTTAAGTCTTATGTTGTATATAGGTGTGCTTCTGTTTTAGTACGTTGATCTGGGAGTTCAATCTCTCAGCTCAGCTCTCTCTTTTTTTCTTCTTTTGTACATTCAGGATGGATGTATGGATGTATGACTGACTATGTACACTCTGCTGAGGATGATGATGATGATAATGTCATGTATTCAGATCTTGTTTCTCTTTGGATTCTTCGGAATTTTTTTTTCCATGTGGTGGTGATTTCAGTGCATCACTGTTATAAGTGGTCTAAGACGGCAAATCGAACTCGAATTCGTTAAAATCTGCCCGAATACAGTAGATATGATTTGTTGGACATATATACCGTGCCGATTAAGTTAGGAATACTGTATGTAGAGTTTTGGTCCATATCCGCCTGATATGATGACGCCTGCACGAAATTTTTCTGGGAAAGTCACTCACCGGATTGATCTTGAATTTATTAGTGATTTCGGACAACCTTGCTGACCCTTGGCCCTTGCCCTTGCGTCAGGTAACGCTGTTATTGGGATACTTTTAAACGGGTGTCCAAGCTGAACACCCTTTTAAGGGGACCACTTGGGTATGAACCTCATAAAAAAAAATTGAGCTTGTTATAAAACTTTTAACTTTATCAAAATTGATTGAAAGTCGATTGAAAATCAATGCCACATAAGCGTGAAATAAGTTCAAGAATTAGTTTTCTTTTTAGGGGTTAAAATTGTTTATTTTGCCTTTTTGATCCCATATTGTAAGGTGGATCTCGAAAGACATAAAATACGGCAGTGAAGACTTCTTCTTAACTTTTGATAGGGTTCGAAGTTTTAAAGTGGACTGATTTTTTGTGAGGATGATCTACGTGGTGAGGAGAATACCTTCACAAAAAATCAGTCATTAGATCGTATCCAAGTGGCCCCTTAAAAGGGAGTTCGGCCTCTTGAATGGGCTTGAGGTTTAAAGTCCAGTTATTGGGGAGGTCCAACCCACATTGTTCGGCCTGCAGATATGTCTAGGTTAGACTTCTATAAACCTCAAAAGACTTAAGCCCGGCCCAGTCCACTGGTTGATGGTTCAGAACACATGGTTTATCCCTTCAATCATTCATATTGTTCAAATAAAAAATCAAACACATATGGATCTGTAGGACCCCATGGAATTTTTTCCACAAAATTCCTTTTAAACTTATATATATGGTGTCTCTATTAATCATTTTTCTTTAGCCCTTCGATCATGCCTACCTGTCAAATCCATATTCACACAATGAAGAGATCAAATAAATCCCGTTCTAAAACTTCCCTTTCAAATCATCTCTTAAAATTTGACAAATCTTATGCATTTTTTTTACATGCGTATTGGACTCAAGTTTTGATGGAATTGAATTAAGAAACAGAGAGTTCGAAAGGAGTCTTTGAAAAAACATAAAGTTTTGCATATTATATATATTGTCAAGATTGAAGCCCAAAGTAGTCAAAGATTAGGATTTTAGGGGAATCTTGGTTTGGCTGGTAGCATAATTAACAAAGTATTATCAGAAATATGCTTTAACAAAGTATTATTATTAAAAATAAATAAAAATTAAGTATTATTAGTGGTACTGAACTACTTTGGTACATGCTAGCTTAATTATACATTTAGACGTAGTGAGTCAAATCATATGCTGTCTTCAATGATAGAAAATACCACGGGTATACGTATGTACATACGTACTATTACCCAAGTAATTAAACTCTTTATTTGTTTCTGATTAAATATATAACAATTATATTTATATATAATGGATGGTGTACTCAATTAATGAGCTTGACTAAAATTAAGGTTAACAATAAAATTTTTGGACCAATCAGTTTACAAAATTGGTGCAAGATACTTATGTGGCAGAGTAGGATCCACCACTTTTCCTCTTCCAAAAGTGTTATAAGGGGTTTCCAACTTATGCGGCAGTAAAACCTACCATGCCACATAAACGTGGAACATTTGTTTTGTAAGTCAGTTGGTCCAACAGTACCGTTGTATCTAGGTTGATCTTTACATGATTACAGACAAATTAATTAGGCTTAAGTTATGAGTGATATTTGAAACATAAATGATGAGTGGGTGGTTGAGATAAAGTTTAAGGTTGTTCATTAAAGGCCTTTTAATTTGTTTTTTTTGTTATGTTAATTATTATTAAATTTTAGGGGTGGTTTGTTAACGTCGACAGGTTAAGTGTACATGGTCATGGACCTGCATCTGCTGCATATGCGTCCTGAAATTAGGTTTCATGTTTTATTTTCAACGTCTAATCAAACGTCTTAATTTTGAACTTTTTAGCTTTTTCAAGAAACCCTAGCTTAATTGGAAGGGTCCTGTTAACGTGTGCCCTAAGGGCACACGATAAGATTATTTTTCAAGGAATTTTTTTTGCAAATTAGAGGTCTTCAAATCAGCTGAATTTTTATAAACATAATATTATCATTATTTATAACATATCTACAAAAAATCAGCTCAATCAGAAATATCTAACCCTCCAAACAAATCACTTTAAATGTAAGCCGTTCATTCACACTATTAAAGTCTAAATTAAGTGTTCGTGGTGTTCGAGGGTGCTAGAGGTCTCGGATTGAGCTGATTTTTTTAGATATCATCCAAATAGTATAAATAACATACATATCCAAAAATCAGCCTATTTGGACAAACTTAA
>MVGT01002292.1:258026-280807 GCA_002174775.1 Macleaya cordata | reverse complement strand
TTTTTTTGGTTTTAGTGGGATTTTTACCGCCAATTTTTTTAACAAAAATAATTTTACATTTTTTACAAATTAAATGCCACATAAGAAAAAAAGCATGTGAAGACTTTTGCATTGGAGGTGACTTCTTATTTTTGAATGTCTATTGTGAAGTTTTTCCTGATAATGAGGAAGACATTGTCTTGGGCAATATGCCACATAGGAAGCACAAGACATTTTCAGACATTTGCATTGGAGATGCTCTAATTGGAATTTGGTTTTCACTTTTCAAAACTGTTTATGTTGAACGAAATAGTTGCAAACGCTGTATAGTGTACGTAACTACTCTGTTCACATGAGAAACTGCTTCATCCCACCCTAATCGTTTTTCTTATGAAAAAATTGTTCATACCATGAGAAGGTTTTATTTTGAATTTGATAAATGCATTGCTTATGAAGTAGGCATTGGTACGTGCCCTACAGGGCAATACGGCTTATAAGGCTCGATATATCATAGTGAAATCTTCGGTATACAAAACATCGACCTTAATAGTTGTTGTTGATGTGTATATGTCATATCAACTAATATGATCAATATAGTATATAGGTTAAAGAAGAATGATGAAAATATAAAAAATTAATTGAACAGTACACTGAATATTTATACTAGTTGATGTGGCATGTATATATTACGTAGTCGAATAGTTATATATAGGTAGAAAATGAGTCAGTGGAGCACTATTCCAAAAGAATTATTTTTTTGGTTTGGTTCTTTTTTTGTAAAATTGAATTCATAACCTTACTTTCATTTTAAGTTAGTGGAATGTTTTCTTTGTGTTTGTATGGGGTCATTGAAAAGACAGCTGATGGGATTTGGAAGATAGGAATTAAAATGTAGAAACACTACCTTTACATAAACAATAAAGCTTTTTGACCCACCTATGTTACAAAATAAATGCCAAATACTTATGTGGCAGGGTAGTATCTACCACTTTTTCCCTTCCAAAAATGTTATGAAAGAGTTTTCAACTTATGTGGCAGTAGGACCCACATACCACATAAGCCATCTAGCATTTGTTTTGTAATATAGCATTTGTTTTGTAATTTGTTGTGTAACATGTGGGCACATGTTAAGCTTTTTAGTTTTGTATTTTGTTTAGTTTCTTAAGTTGTCCAAATGGGCTGATTTTTTGATATGTATGTTATTTATACTATTTGGATCATATCTAAAAAAATCAGCTCAATCGGAGTCCTCTAGCACCCTCTAACACCACGAACACTTAATTTAGACTTTAATAGTATGAATGAACGGCTGACATTTAAAGTGATTTGTTTAGAGGGTTATATTTCTCTGATTGAGCTGATTTTTTGTGGACATCTTATAAATAATGATAATATTATGCTTACAAAAATTCAGCTGATTTGAAGACCTGTAACTTGCAAAAAAATCCCTTCAAAAACATTCTTATCGTGTATCCTAAGGGCACACGTTAACAAGACCCAATAACTACTCGCAAAAGCAGGATGATGTCGGACGAAATATATATACGTACGTAATTTATGAAAGTAAGGCCGCGCGCTTCATGTTGCAGTCAAAGTTAGGGCATCTCTAAAGGCTTATGCATGGTTATGGAGCCTTAAAAAGTTATAAGTAATTAAACACATGCTATATGTATGTCAAATAACAGGATCTAGCTAGGAAGTTTAATTAAAGCAGCCAAACTTGGACTACTTCTTTAATTTTGCAGCTTGAACTGAATTCCTTTCTTCTTCTTCTTTTTCTTTTTTATGTACCCTACATCGGTGGCTTGAATTGAATCCTTTGTCGAGGGTTCCTGCGTTTTTGACCCATGCATATATAAAAAATGATATAAAGCGTGCAACTTTTAAAAGATTGCCCCAAAAAAAGAATTATTTAATATAATTAATTAATAAGAACTTCAAGATTAGTCTAGCTAACCCAAAGATCAGAATATTAATCTTAATATATGTATTTCGAAATAATAATTAAAAAAAAAAAAAAAAAAAGTTTAGCTGATGGCCTATTAATGTATATAAAATGAAAATAAAGGCGGAACACTTAAAATCCGTATTCCTTTCACATTAGGGTTTGAAAAGGCAAGGACCAAGGAAGGCAGCCTTGTATTCAAATGCTGTTTGGTTTCTCTCTAACCTGATTGACCAAAAACACAGTAGCAGGAATGAAATCTATTAATTTGAACCCACCCTATAGCTACTGAGTGAATTTAGTAGTATATATATATATATACAACAGCTTTAGTTTTGTGATCGATTTTAGATATAGGTTAGATGAAGTCATTTTCTCTTGGGATTCTTTCTTTTTCAATTTGTGGTTCAATTGGTCGAATAGTCAAACTTATCTCTACGGGGTGTTAATCTAGTTGTGATGTTTCCTTGTGTAATTTATTTTTTTTTTGAATATTTGTATTTTAGTATTTATTTTCTTTTAATGCCATTCAATTCTTTTCGGATTTAAAAAAAAAAGGAAAAAGGCAAAGAAAGCTTGGTTTAAGAATCATAGTTTTTGCTTATTAATTTTCCTAAAGATATTTTATCCAAAATATGCAATTCTTTTTCTAATTTGTTTATGGTTTAACACATTTTATAACAGAAAAAGATTCTGTTTAACTATCCAATATTTATCTAGTCAAATTTTGGGGATAACTAAAAAGGTAGATTTGTAATTTTAATTGACGATGAACGTTTTACATACTTTTCATTATTCATATTTCACGAGTTAAGTTTCTTCCATATTGTAACACAGATTTTTAATTTGAAACGATCAATCAAATCCAGTATTGGTCTAACGTGGCTTCCATTATTGATATTTTATAGCGTGTCCTACTGTGCAACCTTAACCTTGCTCCACACACCGAAAAAGAAAAAGAAAAAGAAAATAAAAAGGAAGCAGCATCATTTGGTGGTGGGGAGGAACTGTATGGAACGTAAGTACAACAAAACAGAAAAAAAAAAAAACACATATTAATGGACACAATATTGAACTTTTGTCTACCAAAAAGAAACACTTTCTCCTTATCTTATCACTCAAAAGCAAAAACTAAAACAAAAACACACACACACAAAAAAAAAAAAAAGACATTACCTAGGAGCCTTTATGAGCCGTCCATTTTTATCGACAAATACGATTGAATATCAAATCATTCGCAAACAACTATTTATCTAGTTGGCATCCCTCCCATAACATGGGAGGTCTTAGATTCAAGACTTATTAACTGTGGAATTACCAGTAAGTTTGGTCCATGTATTATATTATATATATGTATGTACGTATTTCTAAATAAAAGATTTGCGCCCATTGTTGGTGGTTGTTTTTCCTGCGCCCATTAATGGTGGCCTTCTCTGCGCCTGTGGTGGTAGCTTTTTTTGCACCTGCTGGTAGTGGCTTTCTCTGCACTTGTCCGTTGGATCAATGTTAATGGTGATTTCTGCGCTCATACGTTGTTTACATATTGTGTATATGCTATGTTGTACTTTGGGTATTAGTCTCCTCTTTTCAAAAATTAAATAAAAATCAAATCATTATAAAACTTTTGACTCCATAAAAAATTAGATGATTTATAAGCTGCCCACTTTTTTCAATAATTTTAAACTAATTTTTATTAGAATTAGAAGTTTTAGAATGTGAGGAGATCATGACCCTTGCTGGTACATTTTAGGCATTTTAATTTTAGGCGAAGTATCCCTCATCATCATCTATTACAGTGATGCTACACTTATTGCAAAGTGTATAATAAGTTATACTGCAAAAGGCTATTTAGGGGGGTATTTGCGTCAATTAGAAAATGACACAAATCACGAAGAGTGTGAAATTATTTGAGAACTATGGGATGACTTTTGCAATAAGATTTACAGTGGGAAATGCAATAAATTTAGTATTTTTCCATCTATTAATGGTGTAGATGTGTACATAAGACATATACTATTGAAAACCCTTGAAACCAAAAATAAAGATAAAATAACACAAGGTGGAAACAACGGTTTGAGAAAGGAATTGAAGTAAATGTGGTGAATCCTTTGGTACATCCAAAGATGCCAAAGTGGCTTAGAGTTGATTAAAAAAAGATAAAAAATAAAAGTAGAAAACATCACTAATTAATGAGGAGATTACCCAAATCCTAAGCATAATCCCCATTTGGAGAGAAGAACATGTGCTTGGCAGCTTGGGTCAGTGGAGAGCTACATTCTACACACTAAAGGGCCCACCAATTGTACTCGCTCAAATATCAACTTTGGAACCATAAAAGAGCATCAAATGGGCAAATTTAGAAGAAAATAAAATAGTACAACGAGGAGGAGTAAAATTGCATTTTAAAGTACAAGGGAGAGAGAAACCAGCTTAATTTAGTACATGAAAGAGAGCTTTTTGCAAATATGCATGGGACGGGGAGCCAGGCCCCACCCAACGTCAGGCAATGTCAAAGGGGACCCCTCGTTAGTTGGGCAGTGTCCTTGCTACTTGCCTAACTAATGGGCGGTGGTAAAGGGGACCGTTCCAAACTTAATTTTTTTTTTTTTTAAATCTGAAAAAATATATTAGCCTACTCACTACTGTTGATAAATTGTAAATTTTAATCAACAATTTTGCATTTTATTCCTTTACCGTTGTAGATATTAGAAGCATCGTAACTATTTTAATTAGATAATGTTAAATTTACAGTAAAATTCTACAAAATTTTCTACTGAAAGCTGATTCGATTATAATATGTATCCACCGTAAATTATGCTTTCGGTAGAAAATTCTATAAACTTTTCGGCAACCCTACCAACACCGATTCTAATTTTCATCTCTGCAACCATATATTGATTATGTTACATTCGAAAACAAACACCAATTGGTCATGTGTTTTGTTAACCCTAGCTAGCTCCTTTTGTGAGGAGGTCTTGGGAAAACAAACACCTGCGTGTACTAATTGAAAAATTAAGTAAATGTAGTGTTAATTAATTAAGAAAAGGTTTAAATGGATAAAAAAAAAAAGTGTTAGATTGCGCTGCCGAATTAATAATGTATAGTCCAGAATAATTTATGCTGACATTTATTTCTAAATTATAAATCCTCCTAAAAAAATTCAAAAAAATCGTGAATTATCAGATCGATCGCACGATCCTAGTAATATCTCTTTCTTCTCGTTCATAATATTATCTTTTCTTCTTTCTGATAAAAAAAATATATATACTTTTTTTTTAATAAATTCCAGATCTTTTTTTTTTGTTCATAAAAAAAAATCGCAGGATCGAAGTATTGAACCTTTGATGGGTCTACGTAGATGGTTAGTTAATTATGGGTCCTGTTAATAAGGTTGTTTTTCAAGGAATTTTTTTGTAAGTTAGATGTCTTCAAATCAGATGAATTTTTGTACACATAATATTATCATTATTTATAACATATCTACAAAAAATTAGCTCAATCAGAAATATCAAACCCTCCAAACAAATCACTTTAAATGTGAGCCGTTCATTCACACTATTAAAGTCTAAATTAAGTTTTCGTGGTATTAGAGGGTGCTAGAGGTCTCGGATTGAGCTGATTTTTTTAGATATGATCCAAATATTATAAATAACATACAATTCTAAAAATCAGCATATTTGGACAAACTTTAAAAACTAAACAAAACACAAAACCTAAAAACTTATCATGGCCCTAAAATGTTAACAAAATCCGGTAATGATAATGATAAATGGGCATACTGGTCCCATCAAGCCACGTGACGCGACAGCACTGCTCTGTCAAAAACTTGTACGGTTGCACTGTACATCTTTTGCCCCACCTTGCCTTCATCTCGTCTAGTCGTCTTCCTCCTACTGCTTTCGAGTTCCACCCAAATCCGTTGAAGCCCAATTGGCGAGAGGCGAGATCAGATTGAAGTTGAACAATCTGGACTCCAATTTCCAAACCATTTTATGCACCCACCGTCTTCTACGTTAACCTTCGATCTTTTGATAGGTTGATTTTTTTTTATTGTGAAAAATTGTCCATGAAATATAATGGTTTGTTTGGACGGGAGATTTCAAGTAGGGATTTTGTGGGAACCAAGAATTTGGTGGAAAATTAGTTAGAAACCATGTTATAAATTTAACTAATTTTTTCTCAAATTTCTGATCCCCACAAAATCCATACTTAAAATCCCCCCTCCAAACAAATCATAAATGAATTCATGTTGTTAAATAGTGAGTTTTTTTCATTGTGAAAAATGGGCGGAGTCAGAATTTTGTGGTTGTAGGGGCTAAAGTGTTGAAAAAAAATTAGACAGGGGCCAATACATATAATTAATCAAGTTTTATATATAGTAGTACCAAAAAATCAAGGGAGTACCTAGAGACTAGGGGTGACTTTCTCTGCAGTCGTCTTGGTAACAATGTTGATGGTAGTTTTTGCGCTTCTCATACGCTGATTACAGTGTATTTATGCCATGTAACTTGGGCATTAGTCTCCTCCTACCAAAAAAAAAAATTAAAGAAAAAGAGTTTAACGAAATAAAAAAAGTAGAGCATATGTGCCATCACTGACTACAATACCCTTAGATGGTATTCTATCACACTCATCATACAGGGGTTATCTTCATTAAAAACATATCATTTACATTAGAATTTTTAACCCTGTTTGAAGTTTTTTAGTGATGTAGAGAAACCTCATTCACAAACCTTCAAAAAAAATTATCGCATGTGAATTCATATTTTTTGTGGTGATACTCTCTATTATCCATGTAGATCATCTTCAATATAAATCAGCTTGTTTTAAAATTTATAACCCCTTAATATTATCTTTAAAATTTAATGATAAAAATAAAATAAATCGTTAATACATCGTTAAATTTTCAAACAACTTGAAAAGGTTAAAATTTTTAAAATATTCTAATTTTTGTTGATAATGATTTACAAAATGAGGAGATAATGAAGAGAGTATCTTGATCACCAAAAATCATCAATGTCTTATGAGGGTCCCACAACGGTTTCCCCTAACACTATTTTTATTCTTCAACCAATTTCTAATGCAGGTAAAAATGAATTTTTAATGAATTGCTTTATCGATTCATAAAACTAGAAGTCAGCTTGGACTCTAAAGTGTCAATGAAGTGTAAGAATAAGTGAAGTGTTAAAAAAAGTAAACTTTGATGAGAATAGTTCCACATGGGATATAAGAGCCTAGCAAATCTAATATATAATGATCCTGGATCACATCACTCATGACCAATTGGTTTTGAGTTGGATGCCCACAAACATAATATGATATCAGAGCACAGACTCACACATGATAGGCCTATTGGCCACACGTGCTCCTCGTCACTCAAAAAGAATTCTACGTGTTAGACGCAAAAGAACCCGACACCTGAAGGAGCGTGATGAAAATAGTTGGTTTTAAATTGAATGCCCACAAATTTAATAAATGAAAAATTTACGAAATACATCTCTAACAAAATCCATCTAATAAGAATGAGCAATACTACAAGGACACCAAATTTTGACACCAAAGATTACATCTGCTTATTTTATTGATTGAGAACCAATCATGAAAAAGCATTAATTTCATTTCAGCCCCTCATACCACTTTTAAAAAGCAGATGTAATATTTGGTGTCAAATTTTGGTGTTATTCTAGCAAAACTCAATAAGAATACCACCTCCATCCTCAGATTCCCCCTTGTGTGTGTTCAAGTCAGAGGTGGCAGAATTACAGCAAAAGAACTGCTGAAATGGTACAAATGGTGAAAGAGAGGTAAAAATCTACAGAAGATTTTTGAGATTTGTTAATAGTGTTTTGTTGCTCACCAGCTGGACTTGGACGGTTGTGGAAATTTCCTTTCCAACCCCACATGTTTCATCACCTCTTCCAACAACTTTTTTTAGGAGATTCCAAAGCCCCTCTCTCTCTCTCTCTCTCTCTCTCTCTGCTTTTATTCTTTTCTTCTTTTTTCTTCAATTTTTAATTGTTTTTTTCTTATTTTCTTCAATATTTTCATCTCTCTGTTCTGCCTTTTTGGTTCTATATAATTCAACCCTCTACACCCAAAGAAGCCTCTTCCACTTCTCTTCTCATCTCTTCCCTTATTAGATTTTGAGATTTCTGCTCTCTTTCTATCTTCTCCTCCTCCTCTCCTTTTGAGTTTCAGAGGCTCTGCTATTTTTGGGTCTTGAGTGTTGGATTGGTCTGGGTGTTGCTCAGATTACTGATTTAAAAGGTTCCTTGTGGTTTTCAGAATTAAAATTGAAAACCCATTTGCTGGATCTGTTTTTCTTTGTTAACTCTCTGGGTTGGTATACAAAGATCCTCTTCTTAAGATAACAGGACTCTGTTTTTCTGGGGGGTTTTTATTTGGTGGTTTTTAAACTTGGGTTTTGGATTGACTACTTAAACCCCATCTTGTCATCTGGTCCTTCTCTGTACTAAAAGATTAAAAGGTGGGATTTTTTTGATGTTTAGTATCTTGTTCTTGATGTTTCAGATTCATGTCTCCAATCCTCAGTGAAATCCTTCTCTCTGGGTTTATGATAAACTCCACACTTAGGCGCAGGACCCACTTAGTTCAGTCTTTCTCAGTTGTTTTCCTGTACTGGTTTTATGTGTTTTCATGAGTTCTCTCCAAAATCTGATCTAAACTCTTATCCTTCTCCTTTCTCTATCTTATAATTTTTATTATAATCAGGTTTAGTTTCAAATAATTACTACTTGGGTCCTGCGTCTTTTCTCTTTTTTCTTCTTCTAGTATTAATCCATCCAAAAAAAAAGCTGGTTTTTTTTTTCTGAGCTTTTTTAATCTGTTCTGTAAATAATTTCATGGCTTCAAGTGGGACTTCATCAGGGTCTACTAGTCTTCTTCAGAACTCTGGTTCTGAAGGGGACCTGCAGCAAGTAATGGATCAAAGGAAAAAGAAGAGAATGCTGTCAAACAGGGAATCTGCAAGGAGATCCAGGATGAGAAAACAGAAGCATTTGGATGATCTGATGGCCCAAGTGGCTCAACTTAGGAAGGAAAATAACCAGATCCTGACAAGCTTGAACATCACCTCTCAACACTACTTGAATATTGAGTCTGAGAATTCAATCTTGAGGGCTCAGATGGGAGAATTGAACAACAGATTACAGTCTTTAACTGAGATCAGCCATTATTTAACTGCAAACAATTATACTGATGTGTTTGAGACTGAGGATCTGAACCCTCTTTATCATTATAATCATCATCAGATGATCAGTACTACTAATGACAATACCTTCATGAATCCATGGAATTTGCCCTACTTGAATCAACCAATCATGGCTTCTGCAGATATGCTTCAGTACTGAATTTGAATTTGGATATGGATGATCTCAATGTTTGAATTTGGTTGTTGGTTTTGTTAATGGTGTTTGTTCAAGTTTTTATTGTGTCAGGTCAGGTTGAAAACCAAAGCTGGTTTTCTTTAGTTCTATTATATTTAGAGCCTAAGCTAAATATGTCTATGAGAGGGGTTAAAGGGGATGATGTAATAATTCTCCATTTAAATTATATATATAATAACCTCCATTATTGGTATCTCTCTCTCTCTCTTCAATTAAGTTTATGTTCTTTATCTTACTTATATAAAATAATGATTAATTGACTAATTATTTTGTTTCTGATTTTTTGAGTTTTGGATTTAAGTGGTTTGGACACTTTTTGGGAGATCATCAATAATTGTTGAATGGTTGGGTGTGTTGTATTTTTATGGATTTATCATGAGTTTTTGTTGTTTGATCCAACAGAGGATTTAAGTAAGAAAATAAATAGTCTCTTAATTTGTATTTATGCATTTGTTATTGATTTGTGATTTCTTTCACTTTTCTGAAATCACACCTCAAGCACCAATATACTTTAAATTAATATAAGGTCTGCCCTTTTGTTTGCCAATAAGTTATCATAAGATAAACAAATCATTAGCCTAGCTTAGGGTCAAAGTTAGTAAGCTAGTAATGAAGGGTTTAATTCGGAAGACTGAGCATCTTTTGTACTTGTCAAAAGATAACCCAAGCTCTTGGGTTGATTTTAATCGTGAATCGTTTAATTGGACTCTTAACTCAATTCATGGTTACGTGCAATGTTTGAAAACCACTGTTATAACGGTATACTAGTAGGAAACTGTTATCGTAATAATGGTTATAACGGTTTTGAGCCTTAAATTGATATTTGTGTTAAATTAGAAAAAACACCATGATAAGAAAAATAATAGAAAATAACAGTCAATTTTTTAATTTTTAGAAAAAAGGTTAGAGATGCCAAATTAGTTTTTTTCTATTTTTTTAAAAAATAACGAACGTTATAACCATTATAATAGTAAAGAAACGATCATTATCATGTAACGGCATCGTAGTGATATAACATTAAGGCCTAAGCACGATACTGTTATAGCGTCGTTTAAACATTGGCTACGTGGTTAAGAGAGTCCAGATTATGGTTGAGCATTCTGAACCCATCAAACCTTAGAAGGCTTCTGAGGTCAACGCTTGGTTCATAGTAGGGCCCTTTGGTTGGTTTGTCCCAATCACCTTTGAGTGCATTTGGTAAAATGTAGCAAGTTTAAGATGTTTAAGAAAGTAGCTCAACATTTCTCTAATGCACCATAAATGAGAATTACATCTAATTACACCATTAAGTATTAAAAGAAATTGAAATATATATGTAATATATGTGATCTTCTATTTGAGGTTTTGTTTGTTTATGTTCAGTGAATCTCCATGGAGATTTGTGAAACTTCAATTCTTTAATCTCCATGGTAATTAGTAAACTAATACAGAAAATTAAGTAGTTAATTAAATAATACACCTTCAAACGTGACCAAATAAACAAACACTTAAAAGAACTGAATAACTATTTTTTAGAAATCTCGCCACTTTTCATGTTGAGTCAGGGGACATAGCAAATGGGTTCAAGCTGATTTATACTGAAACAGAGAGAGCAGCCTTGCTTTTCTTGAGGCTCTAAACAACTGTACTTCCTGTCAATTAAATAACCACATAATTAAATAGGTAAAGATTCTTTCTGATTTTTTAGAGGAAAAAAAATGGTTTCTACCGACCAAAAAATGTCATTTTAAAAAAATAATAAATTCTTCAAACATTTTTATTTTTATTATTAATTTTTTTTTTACAGTTCTGCGAAATACAGAAAGAGAGGAAAAAAAAGAGTTTTATTTGCAAGAAATGTAATCAATGATTAAAAAAAAAATTAGTGAATAAAATGCGATTATTGAATCACTGATCAACTTGAACCACACAAATAGAGAAGCCAAACGAGCGGCTGAGAACACGGAGTCGGATGCCAGATACGAAAGCATGTAATTCGGATCATCTCATTTATCTGTCAATTAATTTCGATAATTTTTGTCGACATTTTTATATTAATTAAAATTATGACCTAATAAACTATGAATTTGTTCTTTCAAAATAAAAATAAAAAAATAAAATATGAATTTGTATCATACTGTTGAGTGTTGACCAATCATAACATTACGTGGGTCCTCGTATCAATCACCAGTGGGTACAACATGGACTTGTTTAGAGGGTTACAATAAGATCAAAAAAATAGATCAAATTTTAAAATACTTAATTCACTAAAATATACTTGAATCTCTTTAAAATTATATATGCGATTTCAATGCGCTTGCCTTTTTAAGATCTCTAAAATCAGTTTGAGTAAAAAAGAATAAACATAAGCGACTATTAGCTTATTTGTAGATTTTGACTTTTCTATCTACAACTTATTTGGCTTAATAACTAGTTATGGCAGGTTTTCAACTAATTTGATTATGTTTCTGCAAGAAGCTTGTAATTTCTAAGTTCAGTTAGTTTTTTTTTTTTTTAATAATACTTAAATCTTGTAATTCTGATGAATATATTTGTCATAATGGCGCATGGTTAAATGAAATAATTAACTGTTAATCTTTTAATGAGTTTTAATCATGGTGTCACCCTAAACTACAATGTACCTAAGAGCATGACTCAAGTACTTTGGTAAATATGTAAACCATCTTAAACCGTTATTTATATGTTAATACTAATAAAAGAGTAGGAATAAAAAAATTGATTCCAAAATGTACTCTGTCGTAGTTAAAAATGAGACTTTGATCAAAATAAAGTAAAAAACAAACAAAAACAAAAGTTAAGAGGGAAAGAAGTGGGTGATTAGCTGTATTAATTGTACTAATCCAATAGTAAATAGACCCGCCATCTAAAAGAGGGGGCAAAAAAAAATTGATGATATCAGTTGTCATGTCTTTATATGTTTGGGATTGATTGATGAGTTTTAAGAGAGAGTTAATTAAGGAAAATAATATTGTAATTAGAGATGATGAAAGCATGTGAAAGATAGATTAAAGAAATAAGAATTGTTGATCACATGAGTTGAGAAAAAGAGGTCTCTTTCTTTGGTCCTGTTGTTATTGATTTGGGGAAGGATTAAAAATGATTATAAAATGGGATTGTGATTGATTAAGGTGGTATTGATGATGTTAGCTAGAGAGTGATATGGGTTTTGCAGTTGATTACAAACTAAAACAGCTGAGGTGAGACTGATGAATTATCTTAATTTTTTAATGTTAATTATAGTGGGTGTGAAGACTTTAATTGAATACTAAGCATCATTTCATTTATTAGAGAGAGAAAGAGAGGATGATAGGTTATGCCCTATGGACGGTTGTGTTCTTGATCAAGACAAGTTGCAGAAATTTAGGTCTTAGTTCTTTGTTTAATCTTGTTGTGATCAAATGTGTTTGGCACCTCCGCAATAAGAGAGGTCTATGAAGGCGATTGCTAATTGGCTGCTGTTAAAGGGACTCTCAAAACAGTTAAGGGGATGTTCAAATTATATACCATGACTTAAAGACGATTTGATTCAACAAGAAAAGTGTTTAGAGTTTGAAAAAAGGTCCTCAGCTCAAATAAATAGTCCATAAAATTGGAAGGATTTGGGGTTAGGTTATTTCTTATAAAAAACTTCGGACAAAAAAAAACCCCACCTCATTGAGAACAAAACATAACTATTTTGGATGTTTTAGAGTTGCTCTTTATCTAAGGTAACCCTTCATCTACAATGAGGAGTCCCTTTAACAGCGACCTTCTAATTGCAAATTCCAAATTTTTATTAAAGAAAAATTAAGCTGCAATAATATTGTTTGGTTGATAATTTGATAAATATTTTATTTAACAAATTTGATTAAAATTAAAATTTATTTTTTTCTTTTCACGTTTTATTTACTGTTTTAATTTGGTAAGTCATTTGCTTCAACTAATGATATTGAGCATCCTAGCAAATACTATGAGCTATCCTATTTTATAATAATTAAATAATAATCTTTTTCATTTTTTAAATAATCCACCCTACCTAAAGTACACCCCCCTCCCCCCCAAAGTAAACCCCATCCCTACCCCATCACCATTTTCATCTTCTTCACATCCACTAATGCCTCCACCATGGCCTCTCCACCGCATCTCTACCTATACTATACTGAATGAGAGAGAGAGAGAGAGAGAGAGGAGAGAGAGAAAAGAGTGAGGGAGAAGAGAGAAGAGAAAGAAAAGAAAGAGAGGAGAGAGAAGAGATAAGAGAGAGAGGGGCCGATCTTGGTTGATCCAAGATTTGAATTTTTTTTTTTCCAGATCTTGGATCAACCGAGATCCGCCTCTCTCTCTTCTCGATCACTTTCTTTAATTCTCTTTTTCTCATTGCGATTTGTTAGAAGCGTTGGATGCGGAGGCTATGATAGAGGCAGTGGTGGAGTGGTAACAGTGGTGACGATAGTGACGGTGGTGATGGTGGGTTGGGACGGGGATGGCATGGTGATACAGTGGAGGTTGTGGTTGAGAGGCAGTTGGGGTTTGGTGAAGGGGGTGGTGGTGGTGGAAGATTAGGAAGATGGAGATGTGATGGTGCTAGGGTGGGTTGGAAAACTCAAAAATCCTAAAAATATTTTATTGTAAATGCTAAGATGGCTCATAGTATTTGCTAGGATCCCAATATCATCAGTCTTTTGCTTCAGTCTAAACTTCTCAATTGCATAAAAAATTTGTGTATTTTCAATCTAAATAATACCACAATTTTTTTTAATCGTTAAAATTTTCCAAGCTATTGATTGGAAACATAGAATGTATAGGAAATCTTTACTTCGAGGGGAAGCAAATTTGGGGAGGACTAAAAATGTTGTAGAGCATCTCTATAACTTTAAGTATATTTATAGAAGATGATCTTACAGAATTTCTTTTTCTTTTTTTTTTCTTTTTTTCAGTGGTCATGCATGGAGTTGCTCTTAGCCAATAAGCAGGCAAAGGCTTATCTTGTTATACGGTATCTAGTAGGACTGTAGGAGTAGAGCAAAATCGCATATGCGTTTGAAAAATGCTTTTCGAATAAACATAATTTTAATTTTTATATAATGTATTTACGAGTACATAATCTTCGCCTCTACGTAAGCGCACCTTGCTACATTTGTCCGTCTTAATTCTAATTCGCTAGTTTATTAAAAACAATTAAAAGTTATGTTAAAAAAAAATAAAGAAGGAAAAAAGAAAAAAAGAAAGAAGTTATGTAACGTCATCAATAAGAAAAATAAAACTAGATAAATTAGGTTATCATTTTTGTTATAATGCATGAGTAGTGACTAGTGAGAGGACTAGCGAATCACAGTGCCGACTGCCGCAACTTGGGACCACCTTTTGACCTGTTCGGGCCAATAAATATAAGACGTCATGGACTTTAGAGAGTAGATGTTGCTCTAAAAAGAGGAAAACAAAGAAATTAAAAATGTACCCTACCAGGGGTTTCACGTGTAATTGATGTACAGTTTTTTTAGTTGGCCTAATAAGGACCACAAACACACATGCTCACGTCAGCCCAACTAACCTTGTCATACTATTCTTTTCTTTTTTGTGACACTGTAACTATAAAATTCCATTAATGTGTTAATTGTTCTAAATATTTCTATTTAAATTCTTTTTTTCTTTTTTCTTTTTTTTGTAATTGAGACTATTACCCAAAGTACACTTAATTTAGTCTACGTCGTTGCCGACTAGCCTGTTAAATGATATAATTTCTTCTCTAGAAGCGGTTAAGTGTGCACTAGGGTTGAAAGCAATGCAAATTGGGTTGTGTTAGTGATATGATAGAAGCCAATGCAAAGTTTATAAAAACAACATTTGAATTATCTTCATATGGAGCAATGCTACTCATCCTGCATTTATACGGCAGTATCTCAACAGAAGCATTCAAAACAGTCTTAAATGCTAATGTCCAAGATGCTGCCACATTATGGAGGGAATCCCACGAGGGGAACTTCAAAAGCGGGCTGAGTGGCATTTTCCCTGCATTTGGGCCTAAGAATTTTTTGGGCAGGTTTCTTTCTTCGACCTAGCCCAACTCTCAGGTCCGTCCAACTTTCATGGTTTCACACTTTTACCCCTAATGTGCACCACATTTCTTTGACATTGAGAGGTCAGAGAAGCATGATTTAAAAGGACTTATGCGACCCACCTAGGAATTATTTTGCTCTTAGTTGGTCTAGGACCTCTAGGTCTTCATCTAATTGTGCTTGTATTTGGGTTGACGTTTTGATCTTCAGGTTGTGTTATGGTGTATTCGAACTCGGCCCAACATTTCTCAAATCACACCCCTAATTAAATTGATAAGTAGACCTTCTTGTGGCTCCATTAGACCTATTGAAATATGAGTACTCTCTGTAATTGATTGTTGATTATAGGTTAGCAGTTTATTCTCCTTTATCTTCGCTCATTAATAGTTGATCCTCCAATGCTTACGGATTGGTGGTTCTTTCTTTTCTTTCTCTCCGTTATGGGACCGCCAATTAATGACACTTTCTCTCTTATGCTCTTATTTGTATTTGTAATTGAGTAATAGTCATCGTCAAGCAAATACCAACTAATATAATTGGTTGTATACATTCTTATTGACAGCTTAGACCTGAATTCAGTTCTCGTTAGCATCAAATTCCTGATCTTGTATAAAACATTCTCACCTCATATAAAAACAGTCTCATAAAATAAAGTGCAATGAAGTTGGATGTCACCTCTAATTAAGTGGTTCTAAAATTAGTGGTGCAAAGGTGGATAAGGTTATCGAAAATATATGTTATATTATATATTTTTTTAAGATGGTAGGTACTAAGGTAGTCTGATACATAATAATGGGATTAATTAGTGTAGACTCTAAAGAAAGATTTTTAATTAAACACTATAAAACTTTGTCCTTAATCTTTGTTAAGCTCCGTCATTTTCATGTTTTAAAAAAAAATAAAATAACGTCACGATTCGTTTTAAATAAGTGATTCAATTCAAATTAAAGAATTGCATATCCTTAAAAAAATATATATTTTGTCATCTTTTTCATCTTTTGTTTTTTCGAATTTTATGTTAGTTTGCCATTATTGAGATGATGATGAAGGCCTACAATGGACAAGCATTTTATCTAAATGCTATATAAATTATTAATTTTTTATTATTATGGGGCAATTGCTCAGCTACAATCAAAATACATAGGAGATAACTCATTACTAATAGGCATTGAGAAGGCATAAGAAACAACACATAGAAAAGAGAGAAACTACCAATCTGAAAGCACCAAAAAATTGATTATCGATGACAGTGAGTACCTAGACGCTCCTGAATGCGCACAATGCTCCAACGTTTTTAGATTTTATCAATGCAAGCGAGAATTGTATATGCTATCAATTTTAATAACCGAAACTTTGGAATAGAGGTGACGCTCCCGTTTCCAAACTTTGCACTCCCACTCTAAATTACGGTCCAACGCTAATCGGCCGCTCCAACACTCCTGCTCCCGCTCTCATTCCCACTCCCACTCTGCGCTCTGGTTACTTAGCTATGAATAACAACAAATTTTTAGGGATATCAATGGATAGTCGAAAATTCGAATCCGATTCGAATTCGAATTTTCGGATATCGGATTCGGATATTAAGGAATTCGCTCCGTTAATATCCGATTCGATAAGAAATTACATATATATAAAAAATCATATATGATACATAAAAACTGTATATAATAGGTATTAGTATAAATAAAATGAAAAAAATGTCCAAATATAGTAAAAATTAAATTTCATATTATCAAATTTCGAATAATATCTGAATTGGATTGACTTATTGGATCGAATCGGATATTCGATAAATTTTTCGGATACGAATTTCTAATTGTGAAATACAATATCCGTATTTGATAAATTTTTCGAATACGAATTCGAATTGTGAAATACAATATCCGTTTGGATATAGGATCGAATTCGGATATCGAATATTTTTTTGGATACGGATTCATACCAACTTACGGTTGACATCCCTACAAATTTTAAGACATAAGTTAGACGTCGTTTTCCATTTGATAAAGCTTAGAGCATCTCCAATGCAATGTGGATGTGGTAAAATAAGACTGCCACATAGGAAAAATACACATCTTTCCATAAAAAACTCTTCAAATACTAATATGAACATACAATTTTAAGTTGAGTTGGCAATGAAATGGAATGCTATTGGTGGAATGAAAAGATACTAGTGTGAAAAACGAGGACATTGTGAAGTTGAATGTCTAATTCTTTCAAATTCTAGACATTCAACTTCACAATGTCCTCGTTTTTCACATCCATTCCACCAATAGTATTCCATTCCACTGCCAACTCAGTTTAAAAGTGTATCTTGACATTAATGTTTGAGGAGTTTTTTTTGAAAAATGTGTATTTTTTCCTATGTGGCAGTCTTATTTTACCATATCCACATTGCATTGGAGATGCTCTTAAAAAGTCTAAAATTTGGGAATTTGGGCCAACAAACTGAGTAGGGTGAAATTTGTTTTGACAAGCAAGGCCCAAACAGAATGGGTTATCACTTATTTTTGTTAGGGCAATTTACGTGAAGAAGAAAAAACCATTTTACAACGTAACAACTCGTTCTCTGTCTTCGTTCAGTTTTTGATTTAAGCGGGAGAGTCATATGGAGAGATAGGAGACTCGAACTAATAAGCAGAAAGAAAATGTCTGATCACCGAAACCCTAGAAATTGGCGATGCACATGGGAAACCCTATCTCATGTTCCAACTCTTCGATTATTCCTCTTTAGTCCCGACATTAAACCTGCAACTCAATGCAAGAACCTAAAAATCCATCTGAAATTCGAAGAATCCCTGCTTCTTGTCAGCTGGAATGAAGAAATCGAACATCAGAATGACGGTTCTGTGGATTTCTTACTTAGGGTTCCCGTTCCCAGGGTTTTAGTCGAGCTTGGTTCTCCGGTAGATTTTAAAGCGACGGAGGATCACATTGAAGTAAAACTGGTACTGCTTCTTCCGGTTGATCATCCCCTCGCCGTCAATTTTAGTTCTGTTTTGAATTTTTCGGATGAGGAAGATTCTACCGAGTGTTCTGATCGTTTCCAGTCCCTCTCAATTGATTCCGGTAAGTTAAAATCACATTTTTCTACTCCTCTTCTTTAAGAATCCCTATCTCTACGATTTATTTAGGTTAGAACTTAAAAGTTGTTTTGGGTTTAATCATAGTTATTCATCTTGTTGAATTAGTCTGCTAATTGTTGTAAAATCTAATATTAATATGGGTTTCTCATTTCCAGTTTTCACCCCCCAAGAAGCCAAACATTTAACCTAAAAAACATTTTAGCAGTCATTTTAGTGTACTAATGGGCAACATTAGGATGATTAGACTATGTAGCTAATGGATATGAAGATTGGAGTTGCAGGTTTTTTTTTTAATCAGGTGAAGGTTTTCTGGTGAACTGAAAATTTTGCTCGCTAATAGTTAGATTAGTCTTACATGGAGACATGGAGTGGTATTTTATCAGCTACTGGTAATTTTACTTTAGGAGGGAGAGCTGAACTTGTGTATGTTAGAGTTTCCGCATGTACATTTGTTGATTGAATGTCCATGGTCAAATGGTGTACCGGTGACATCCTAGGTCCATGGTTGGTGTAGGAAGGTGGTAGGTAACCTTTCATTTTTGTACCTTTCTGAGCAAAGTTTAGATCTTACTAGTGATAACATACACTACTGTTTTCCCATTCAAATGCTCATGAGGAATTTATACCATTCTTCTGATAGATATGCATCTGCCAATGGAATATTGTGTTTTTCACATCAAACCCATACCCTACATTGTGTTTCACCTTTCCCTAATGAGCAACAACCCTTGGTTTTTTTACCTAATTTTTCTTAAGAAATGATTGAGCCATTGAGGACTTGATCTCATGCATCACTGGAAAGAAAGTACAAACCTTCCTCTTTCTTATGTTTCTGCAGGGAAGGGAGGGGAAGTTGGCTTGAAATATGCTACGTGGATGGGGTAAGGTGGTCTTTCCACCTCAGCTGCCACATGTGAAAGCACTATTTTGCAGGCAAAGGAGTTTATTGTTTCACCTCATAGTCCAGTCTCCCCTCTCCTTTTTTCCTTGTTGTAGAATTTTTAGATTTTTTCTTTATTCAACTAGTTTTCCCCTTAGGGATTGGGATTGGGATTGGGTGGTAGTTTCCTCTTGTCGATGTGAATTTGCTTCATTTTGCATTTTGCATTTTGCATTTTGCATTCTGCTTTATTCTTTGTATCTTAGTTTCGTTATGCTGTCGTGATTGATTGGTACAGATATAAAGCGCCTATTGTCTGGGGATGGAGTGGATTTTTATTGCAAGAGTTGCTCAAATAAATTAACAAAAAGGCCTCTCAGGTAGCAAGATGTTTTTGTGCTCTTCTGGCATGTGCTTCAGAGTGTTTAATGTGTATTTTACTTATTTAGTCAATTTCATCTATGAAGCAATGTTATGACAGTGGATATTTTTTCAGATCTTTTGTGGAAATGCCATCAGTTGACTGGCGTGAGGTAGCTGATAATTGGTTTGGGTCCTGCTGTTGTTCATTTGGAGGTATAAGTGAGAAGCTGGTAATCAAGTATTCTAACTCCTATAGTTCTTCGGAGGGCACATGCTTATATGATTCCACATGTGTTGTTGTTAGCAAGGATGACCTTGTTGGATATACATTTCCAGATTGCTTTGACGGAAGCAAAATGCATGACTGTGGACCTGATCCAGTTGGTGAAGTAAATTTACCCGAAATTGTGGTAAATTCTCACAGCGACTGTGGGCGAGACTTATGTTCTGGGACTAAAAGTGATATAGCATCTAATGGTGATGATAAGTTGAGTTGCATGTCTCCCAAGAGGGGAAGAATTGTTGCTTACCTGGAAGATGAAATACAAAAAAATAATGATACTTCATTTTGTACTTCTTCAATTTCAGATGTCTCTGGAAATGTCATGCCTGGACATGGATTTTCTGAGAAAGACCATAGTCATTGTTGTAGCGACAAGACAAGCTCTGTTTCAAGAGATTATTACCATGAAGTTTGCTCACATGGTGACTCGATCACATCTTCAGAGGACCAAGAACAGACAAATAGTATTAAGCTCCTTCAAAATCGAAAGTCGCTTCTTAATGGGTCTCTTGGAAATGGTTTCATGGTTAGAACCTCCAACCTTTCAAAAGATGTAGAATGGATTGAATTCCGGTGTACTCAGTGCTCAAACATTCTTGGAGCATACCCTTCCATGCATGATGGGCATGCACCACTAGATGGTGGTGTTCGATTTTTCAAGTGTTACATTTCCTCCAGTTTACCAGTTGGTGGATCAAGAGACGTATTCAGGTAACGAGATAGTAGGTTTACCATTACCTTGTAATTGTTAAAACAGCTAACTGTAAGAAGCATTTTCTGCCTTGTTTTTCATTGAACTATAACATCATATATGCTATTAATTTATTGAGTGTGACGAGTCCTTTCTCCTTATTAGTCCTTAATCAAAATAAATTTTCCTGTTTTTGTCTAAGTTAAACTACATTGTTTTTAAGTTTATACAAACGTCTGGTGGGGTTTAAGTGGACCTTGAGATGGTGCAATGTGAATGGATTTGGACATTATGCATAAATTATGAATATATGATCTCTTTTTAGTTTCGATGCGTATCATATGGACCCAGAGGATGTCTCCAAGCTATCTCCACTTAGGGTGATCGAGTTGCTCCACTTTCGTCAAACCTTTTGCCCATCTTTGTTCTTCATAAGTAATTCACTTGAAATATGCCAATTTTTATTTTATTTTATGTATGTAATGTTTTATTTTTAGATTTATTGTCTGGCTTGAGTTTGTTTTTTACTTTTTTTCTTTCATGTAATATGCATGTATCAAGGGCTCTCTTGTAAATATGTATCTATACGTCCTACTTCTTCAGACTGAATAATGAACAATATGAATTTTAATTTGTTGTTGATAAACTGATGCATGTTAGGCAGAATAGGTTTAACCATTGTTTTCACATTGGAGTATCATGTGTTATGTTGCATAAAGCCATTTTAGGGTATGTATAGAACTGTTGATATTGTTATAGGAACGTGACCTGCAAGTTGATCTGATCTTAAACAGGAATCATTCCTTACAAAGAATGTTTGTAAATCAACTGATTGAGAGTGCAAATGATGAATTGTCATTCCGAACAGTGGTCAGGGATCTTAGATCCAACTGTCCGATGCTGCAAATTGTTCTCCTAAATTCAAATGCCTGGTGCTGTACTGGCTATTGCTTAGAAACAGAGGGCACTGAGGGAACTATTTCAAAGATAGATCTGCATCCTGTTGTCAAGGTGCTGTTTTCCAATGGGAGCAACACTGCTGAAGCTCAATCAAGGTTATTTTTTCATCTTTGGGTTGCACTTCCATTTTTCAGTTTTATAGAACAAAATATATATATATTTCTATCCTAATGAACTCCTAATTTAAGTTGGATCCTTTGCTATCTGTCTTTGTGTTGCAAGTCTTCCTTTTCTTTCATTTGATTTGGTTGCAACTAATATGGTACAATTCTTTTGCAGGATGATAGAGGAATGGGCAACCAAGAATCAAGCCCATGAGGTTTACATGTTGACTCATCAGATAAAAGAATTGATTGAAACCCTGAAATCAGCACAAGACAGACTTCCGTTTTCATGTTCTTTTATGCCAGGGTTGACTCTGTCATCCTTGGAAAGGTGATATAAATCTCAATTTGGATCCTAATGCAAAGATCAGTCTTTCTATTACCAGTTATCGCTTCAAGAACACTTCCTATCCTTCAAATGATGAAATCGGATCCGATCCCTAATTACAATTTGCCATGACCCACTGATACATCTTTTAGATCAGTTTCATCACTGGGCGGCAATAGCCACAAGACTGCAAGTTCTTCACGATTAATAAGCCTGAAAGCAACAGCAAGCTTCTTGCTGTGGTGGTGTATCTGTGCAAGCTCTGAGGACAGAAACTACGACTGCATCATTAGTTGCAATACATTGTTCTTGCATCCACCCCAACAATTGTAGGGCCTCAATTGGGTTGTCATTGTCAATATAACCATGGATGAGTGAAGTCCAACATAACACATCTCTGTAGGACATTTTCTCAAAATACTAACTGTAGCAGAGTTGGGACTGTCCGCACGAGTGCGCGGAATTATTCCCTTTGAAGGAAAGCAAGGTAGGTGAAATAATCTGGTTTGGGG
Organism: Macleaya cordata; assembly: GCA_002174775.1. Lineage (NCBI taxonomy): Eukaryota > Viridiplantae > Streptophyta > Magnoliopsida > Ranunculales > Papaveraceae > Macleaya > Macleaya cordata. Next base: position 258,235 of record MVGT01002292.1, on the reverse strand, counting down.
TGGTAGTAATGTTCATCATTGTCACCATGCTGTTGTTGCATTGAGAAGAAAAGGAGAGCCTGGTCTGGGTGACTGGGTCTGTGCTACTTGCATAATCTCTCATCACTGTGTTCCCAGATAAATGAATTTTGGTTTGGGAGAGACTGAGAGTTGAAGATTTGGCGGGCGTAGGTGAGATTTCCATACATTGACAGGAAGAGAAGGTTTTG
>MVGT01002292.1:234339-257964 GCA_002174775.1 Macleaya cordata | reverse complement strand
GAGAGAGAGAGAGAGAGAGAGAGAGAGAGAGAGAGAGAGAGACTAATGTTCAAAATTATAATTCTATCATTTGACGCTTTATTGATTTTGTCCTGCAAATCGGTTTCTCTTGTAAAGTGATAATAAATAAGTCGAATGACCTTTCAAAAGAAAAAGAAAAAAACTGCAGAATGCGGACGCGACTGTATGAGCAGCTCAAATGTTGTAAGGTTGGGAACTGACTGGAAATGGAAGGTCTGCATTGTCCAACTCGAATATATGCCCATATTCTTGTTGCCCGTTCCTCCTTCCAAGACACCCAGGTCCAGAGATACGACTGGCCCAAATAAGTAGTAGCATTAGTTTAGCTCAACCTGATCAATCAAGTTTGTAAAAGACTAGAAAAATTATGTAAAATATTTTGAAATTTGTGTTTTTTTTTTTTTTTTTTTTATACAGAATAGCATCTATGCTATCTTGTGAGCAAGTTTGGTGGTTTAAGATTAGCCTTTGGACCTGACCCAGCCCAAAACCTGGAATTCAGCCCAATAAGGAGAAACCAGGCAACAGGCTCTTTGATCAAAGATTCGTGGCGTCTGCTTGGTGTTGATGCTGTACCTGTACTACGCCCAGATTGAGAAAGATCATCGAGCGGACAGCCTGGACCCGAAGATGGAGAGAGAAAGGAATAATATAAAAACAACTTTTAATTATTGCTACTACTATATTTGATCCTCCAAAGTTCAAACTTGTGATATATCGATTGGCAACATTGATAGCTGCCCACCCTGAATCCCCTGATAATAAGTCTGATAGATCCAAGGCTCCTCTCCTGTGACTCGTCATCTCATCTGGGTACAACACTAGTAAATAGTAATGTAAGTCCTCGCCCCTCCTCCCTTCTTTCTTTTAATCTCTCTCTCTCTCCCTCTCTCTCTCTTTCTCTCTCTACAAATTTAGATTTTAATAGTTTGTTTTCGTCTAATCGTCTTCGAACAACTTCACTTGTTGGTTCATTTGTGAGTTTAGAATATTGGGGTTTTCCTCGTCATGATTAATTCTTTATTGCTTTAATAAAATTATCTTTCGATTGTTTTGTTCGTCTTTTCATTAATTTCTTACTACTAATTGAGTTTGGTCTTCTAGCCTAAAGTTTCAAACTAATAATTAAATTATCTCGTACATTAGTCTGGGTTTTCGAGATTTTTATGATACAATCGTGGATGTGGGATTTTCTTATGCTTTATTTAACTAAACCCCTCTTTTTTATTGATATAAATTCTGGTTTCTTGATCTCTTCTAGTTTGGGTTTCTAGTTTTGAACTGTACTTACAAAATTTGAGGATATTAGCTCAAGTAGTGAACTTCTGAATCTTTTTTTTTTTTTTGCTTCCTATTGGTGGGTGGTTTACTCCCTGGCTTCAGTTGGCTTCATTTTTACTGAAGTTAGTTTGTTATAATTCTCTTTTTTAATTCATCTTTTTCTTATGTTTGATTTGATTTGTTTTCAGAATCTGATTTCGGAAGTGTTATTTTTTTCTTTCTTGTCCTGGATTGATATCCGAGTCATGGTGAAGGAGACTGAGTATTATGAAATCTTGGGTGTGAATGTGGATGCATCCCCAGCTGAGATCAAGAAGGCTTACTACCTTAAAGTAAACTTCTCAACTTAAAACTGTTGTATTCGTTAGCTTTGGAACAGAGTTGGGTTTGCAATTTCCCAGTCTGAACAATAATACTGCGGTGAATGTCGATGCAATCCCTACTAGAATACTACTGCAGTGAAATAATAAAAAAACTCGGATTGAATTCACGTCCCTGTATATGGACTCGCTATGCTACTTTTATTCGAGGAGAAAAATTATAGTATGATTATGACGTCCTCCGTTACTAAGTTATTTCATGTGTTTCTTTTGTAGGCAAGGCTGGTGCACCCAGATAAAAACCCTGGAGATCCCAAAGCAGCTCAGAATTTTCAGGTAAGTTCTTGGTCAAATGTACTTAGATCTTTAATTGTCTACAAAATTTTAATAATTATATCAGTCAGTGCATTTGATAAGATAGGCGATTGTACTCAATTGTTCTGCGGTCTCAAGTCTGAATTAACTTCAGGTTTCATTTGCAACTGTTCTGATTTAGAGAAATTTTCAATTTATCACAATTGTGGGCCTACTGAAATTTATTTGATTTGAGTTTTCTTAGAGATTCATATAGTTCAAGAGCTTTCAAGAGTTCTTTTCACAAGCTTGCTCTCTCATTTGGGTCTCTTACATTGTCATTCTGCTGGTTAACTTATGTGCACAAAGGTACTTGGTGAGGCTTATCAAGTACTAAGTGATCCTGCGAAGCGTGAAGCCTATGATCAGCATGGAAAAGCTGGTTTACCAAAGTAAGTTGACCCAAACTCACTTGGTGGTAGGGAAAGTATATGGGATCCTGTCTTTTGGTAGGTTTTGTAAAAATACTGAGAATTATGCTCTATCCTATTTGTCGTATCCAAGGAGAATATAGAGTTTTAGTATTTACGTTTTCTATCCTGATTTCAGGGATTCAATGATGGATCCTGCTGCACTGTTTGGGATGCTGTTCGGGAGTGAGTTCTTTGAAGATTATGTTGGGCAGCTTGCCTTGGCTTCTTTGGCTTCTGTGGAACTTGAAGAAGACACACAGACCCCTGAATTTCGGAGGCAAAAAATTCAGGTCTAAATGAGAATTATCAGTCATGTACTAGTGTCTCAAATAGTTTAACTACTCCCATCCGTTTTCATTAATCGTTATGTCCTTTTGAGTTACAGGAGATACAGAGAGAGAGGGAAGAAAAACTCATAAACCATCTGAAAGATCGTCTTCAACCATTTGTTGAAGGTCGAAAAGATGAGTTTGTAAATTGGGCAAACTCAGAAGCCCGTCGTCTCTCTCAAGCTGGTATTGTTCTTCTTTCTAGTATTTCCGTGCTTCTGAGACTTCACTAAGACAAAAAAAGAAATTACAAACAACTTCCTGTCCTAACACTTAATGGCATCATTAGCTCCGGCAGCTGTACTAGAAACCAATATCCAAATTTGTACCAAGACCAGGGTCTTTTTACAATAAAAGCAGGTTTACAGGCCAGACCCACCTAAAAATGTTAAGTTAGTCACTTAGTCTTGTTCCATCAATCATGGGCTGGCTATTGCATGTTGAGTAACTTGACTTGTAAGTTCTAACTGCGCTGTGATTAGGAAAAAAAAAAGAGAGGTTATAATTGCTCGTAATTGTCCCTCTGAGTTTCCTTGAAGAATATTAGACCTGATATCCACTTAACCATACTGTTTTCTGCTCATAAATACTGAAGTGTTTTATAACGCTTGAATAAGCCATTTGAGGTTCTCTTACTACTAGGGTGTTTCCAATTAATGAGCCTCCTTCGTTTCCCCAAAGGATTAACTTTTTCTAATTCACCTCATCCTGAAAGTCCCTAAAATTTATTTCCTTCTAGATGTGTCAAACAAAAAGATAGAAAGGTAAATCTTTCTGTACTTTATCATATTCTGTTAGCATTCCGATCATACATTGTTTTTCTTGAACCTGGCTCAGTTAACTAAAGAAACTATGATTTGAAATAGTTACTGGATCACAAATATGAAAACTATTCGGTACCTTCCGTGTATATTACGGAGGGAAATCGTGGGTTCCATGTACTTTGTTTTCCCATCTTCAATTGAACTTCTTATGAAATCATATTTGCTGCAATTTCAGCTTTTGGTGAGGCTATGCTACACACCATTGGATATATTTATACCAGGCAAGCTTCAAGAGAACTTGGGAAGAAGAAACGGCTTATGGGGGTACCATTTATAGCAGAGTGGGTACGAGACAAAGGCCACAGTATAAAATCACAAGTAACAGCAGCTTCAGGTGAGATAACTTCCACAACGAGAGAGTTTTCTTTGGAAGAGAAATGGGTTCTTCCGGGGCCCATTTTTTGTTAGCTGACAGGACCAACCAGCAAACCTTTTCTTTTAATCTTTTTGTACATGTAGGTGCTGTGTCTTTAATTCAAATTCAGGAAGGAATGAAGAAGTTGGATCATGGTGAGAACAAAGAAGAGAACTTGCTTAAACACCTTGAAGATAAAAAGGATGTCATGGTTAATTCTCTTTGGAAGATCAATGTGGTTGACATTGAGTCAACTCTGTCACATGTTTGCCAGGCGGTGAGTTTGGTTATCATTTTTTTCTGATTTGTAGAATTTTAAATTGTGCTCAAGAGTACTAATGATGCTCAACAGCATGTCCTAATGAGGAAATCTAAGGTGTCGCTTTGTATTGGTTGTATGGACGTAAGAGTTAAATGTGGCTAAAATGTCAAGCAGCATTAGGCCTGCCAAATTATGGGTCCACCTGAGATATCTCGTACACTAGATTTTCCCAAGAAGATGATCTTATACTCTTATAACAGTTTGTGAGATGGTGAGGTAAAAAAAATTATGGTGAAACAGTCCAGGAAAAAGAAGTTGGTGTCCCTGATGGATAGGGATTAGGATTGTTACATTAGGTTGAGTATTAGCCTAAAGGACCTCACATATGGGAACCTTGAACCAGTTGGCTCTACACCTCTGAGTGTTCAGCATGTTATAAGCTTTACAATCTACCTGCAGCTTCAGATCACCTTTTCTCCTTCTTCAGTATCATACAGGAAATTTATACCCAATAAACCTGGTAATACATCATGTTCAGACCACATTATCTAGTGCATAAGAGTATCTTTTTTGTTTCCTTTCATCCAAAGGGAACACACAGAAAACATTTTAGTAGATACACAAATTTATGTAAATGGTGCATAGATAAATAGCTGAAAACAAGGAAAACAGGTTAAAAAAATAAGAAAAAAATAAAATAGTGAAAAGCTTTCGTTGCAAGAGTTTTTTCATGTTTCTAACATGACAATCTTTTTTAACACCCATCTTTGCTTACCAAGGACATAATTGTTAGTTGTATGCTGCTTCTTCAGGTTCTGAAGGATACTAGTGTCTCAAAGGACGTGCTCAAGTTGCGAGCGAAGGCACTGAAAAAACTCGGAACAATCTTCCAAGTAAGTGTTAGTTTTATTCCTTCGCGTACATATTTCTGTCATTTTTTTGTGTTTCCTTTGTGAGATACAGTTAGTACTTTCTAGTTGTGATCTTAAAGCTGTTCCAGTTACTTAAAAGAAGTGGTATATGTATCTATGAACTGAAGGTTCATTTGTATGTTGTAAGTAGCAAGGTTCAACCAAATGATTTAGGTTTAGCAATTATTATGGAAGAAGACATAAATCAAATTGTTTTAGCTTAGAACAATCTCAATTTTCTTTCCATTTAAAGAAATCAATTGACATCTAGTTTTTGGAGCCTTAAAACCCTTAGAGGGTGTTTGGCAACCACTTAAGAAGTTGCTTTTTGACTTATATAAGTCAAAAAGCAAAAAAATTTGAATGGTAACATATTTTGAAAGTGACTTCTAGAAGCAAAAAAGTTGCTTCTTTTTTGGAGCAATTTTTTTTTTTTTTTACTTTTCTACTTCTTAGAAGGTGCTTCTCCTCGAGTACAGTGTAACAACTAATAACTCATCATTTTTTTAGACTTATAAGTCAAGAGTTTGCCGTTTGGCAACCACTTAAAAAGTTACTTTTTGACTTATATAAGTCAAAAAGCAAAAAAATTTGAATGGTAACATATTTTGAAAGTGACTTCTAGAAGCAAAAAAGTTGCTTCTTTTTTGGAGCAATTTTTTTTTTTTTTTACTTTTCTACTTCTTAGAAGGTGCTTCTCCTCGAGTACAGTGTAACAACTAATAACTCATCATTTTTTTAGACTTATAAGTCAAGAGCTTACCATACAAACTTCTCCTTATTTTTTTACTTCTCAATAGCACTTTTGCTTTTTTTAGAAGCAGAAGTACTTCTGCTACTGGTTGCAAAACGCCCTCTTAGTGTGCCTAGCTAATTTTATTGTTTTATTCTATCTTCCATTTCTAAGTGAATATTGAAGGGCTAGCATAAACAAGCGACCTGACTTTCAATAGCCAATGTAGCTTCTTATAACATGAAACATTGTGTGCTCTACCTTAGTTGAACACAATAACTCATACAGCAACAACAATGGTTTCTCTTCTTATCTGCGACTTTTACATCATTGCTCCAAAGACGAATACTCTATGTGATCCGATTAAGGTAGAGCACACAATGTACAATGGGAATGAGTTCATTTTAAAATTCTTAAGCCTAAAGATCCTACACAATTCAAGGTTAGATTTCCATGACTCAGATTCAGATGCCCNCTGAGAAACGGTCCTACAAGTTGAGCTATTTACACTCGATTGCTTACTTGGCGTATATGCAAGTAAGCCTCAACTGGAGACTACTTCGAGGATAGTCTATTTCTGGTCTGACTTTGTAATTGAAGGGTAATTTCCTAAACTGCAGAAGCAGGGCATGTACTGAATACATAAAACAGAACCATTTTGTGCCGAATAAAAAGCTTACAGTGTTTCTTATTGATTTCTCAGGGTGCTAAGGTTCTTTATCGAAGAGAAAACAGTCTTCGGTATGAGAGTGATGATGCTAAAGCAGACGCTGAACCATCATCTTAAGACATCATGATAAGTAGTAGTAGCAGGTATCGGAGTCTCTATTAGTGAGTGGGATGTAAATGTATTTGATCATATAGTGGTCAGTATTTCATACTTGATATTATGTGTTACTCCTCTTTTCAGAAAATCTTTTATGCAGTCATCAATTGTATTTTGTTTTTCGATAAGATGTTGATCGAAGATTTGAAATGCCTATGTGTTAGCATTCCGACCTATGACACTGAATTCAGTGATCTACTGTCGTATGAGATTTTATGATCTGCACTTTTTGTGTAAATTAAAAGAGCAATGCTACTTTCACCCAATAGTTTGACCCAAAGTCTCACACAAAATTTTGTGGGACCCACATTGATACAATCCGAGGGTTAATATTTTGTTAGAATGTTCTATTCATCATGTAGATCATCTTCATAAAAAATTATCCTATTCTAAAATATTTAACCCAATCAAAAGTTATCAATTGTATTCACCGTTCATTCCTCACCGTTAATTTTCAATCAACCTATGATGAGGTTAGAAATTTTAGAATAGGATGATTTTTTGTGAGGATGATCTACATGATGAGTAGAACATCCTCACAAAAAATTAGCCATCTAATTGTATCAATGTGGATCCTATAAAATTTTGTGTGAGACTTTGGGTCAAATTTTTTGTGTGAAAATAGCTTTAGTGAAATTAAAATGCCTTGGCAACTTGGCAATACATATTAGTACTCCTTTTGCATAGACAATTTTTCCAATCATAGAAAGGTCCTTCCTTAATTGGCGCATGCAATAAAAGTCCCGGTTCGGATTCAATTCAAAATATCGATCAGACGAACTAAGTAGTGAATTCGTTCGATCAGCGTCCATCAACGGCCCAGAGATCAGTCTTCTCATATACGTTTTGTTTTCATAAATAATAGGGTTAATTAGTCTAAGGGTCCCATATAATATTAGAAATTAGCGTTTGGGTCCTACGAAAGACCAGCTTTGAGTCTAGGTCCTGGATTGACGGTTGACCCAGTTGACCGTCTAAAAACTGACGGAAATCTACAAAATGACGAGAATACCCTTTAACAGGACCCAAACACTAATTATGAATTATCAGTAGGACCTAAAATCAATTTTTTGTTGGTGGATCTGAAGTTAGAAACCGTTGGACTATTGTAATTCTGCAAAAGCTACCCATGATTCGAAATCTACTCGATCTTAATCTTTATGCTCTGGGTGAGGAAGAAACCATTAATGGCGACATGGATTTTAAGCAGTGGTGGATTGGAACCAACCACAAACATGAGCCATTGTGGGTTTGATCTCTAACTTAGAATTCATACTGATCCAATTTATAGTTCCCATGAAGATGCAAGAATGTACAGACAAGTTGATAGAGATTTTATTTTATTAATTCTTTACAGATTCAAAGATAATCCTACAAAGGTAATAGTTATATTTTCAAACATAAAAACAAAAAAAAATTGAGTTTAGGTCCTACTGATAATTCATAATTAGTGTTTGGGTCTTGTTAAAGGGTATTCTCATCATTTTATAGATTTTCGTCAGTTTTTAGACGGTCAACCGAGTCAACCGTCAATCCAGGACCTAGACTCAAAGCTGGTCTTTCGTAGGACCCAAACGCTAATTTCTAATATTATATGGGACCCTTAGACTAATTAACCCTAAATAATAAATTAATCTAAAAAGTAAGTTTTCCTGTTTTTGTCTCGACATCATCTTCACCATCTTACGCGGCTAGCTGTCCTCTCCTTCTCCTTCTCATCATNTTACCTTTAGGAACTAACGTGGCAGAACGTTTAAAGTCCAAAATTGTCATGAAATGACACGTGTTGGAATCCTGTGACCCACAGGGACACTAGTCCATCACCTCCTTAGTTATATAAGCACAAACCCTAAACTCAGTTTTTCTCAGATCAAGTCAAATCGATCTTTTGAATTTCATCTTCTGCAAGATATTTTTGATTACCACAAGTTATTATTTCTTTTTGAGTCTTTTACTAGCTAGCTAGCTTGTTTGTTGGCTTCATTTAGTTAGATCCATTTGTGTTTCCATTTTGTTTGAAGGGGAAAAAAAAACATTGAAGAATGTCGGACTACTACAGGGACGAATTCGGTAACCCAGTTCAGGCGACTGACGAGTACGGGAACCCGGTTCACGGCACTACTGGTGCTTATGACACTACAACCGGTTCGGGCGTAGGCACCCAACAGCAGGGATATGGGGCTACTGGAACTACTGGTGCTTATGACACGACACCCGGGTCTGGCGTAGGCACCCAACAGGGATATGGGGCTACTACTGGAACTACTGGTGCTTATGACAGCACGACAACTGGGTCGGGTGTAGGCACCCATGAACATGGTACTACTGGAACTGGCGGAACAACTGGGATGGCTGGGACTGGGACCCATCAGCATGGTGGAGGAGTTACTGGCATGCTTCATCGTTCTGGAAGCTCCAGCTCTAGCTCCGTAAGTAACTATTTTTTTTTTCTTTTTTTATATTCTGTTGAATTTATATTAACATTTATATATTTAAATTTTAGCTGCTGCATATGCTTGCATATTGTAATCTTTTTTTGTTTGATGATGGATGGGGATGCAGTCGGAGGATGATGGGCAAGGTGGGAGGAGGAAGAAGGGATTGAAGGAGAAAATTAAGGAGAAGTTGCCTGGTACTAAAAAACATGGTGAACAGCAGCAGCAGCATGCCACAACCACCACGACGACAGGCACCACTGGGTACGCAGACCAGACTGGGCAGCACCACGAGAAGAAGGGAGTGATGGAGAGGATCAAGGAGAAGCTCCCCGGGGGACACCACTAGATTAATTTACTACTATTATGTGTGTCTGTGTGTGTGTGGGGGTTTGGTTGTCGTACGTACATATATATGCAGGTGGTCCGTCCGTCCGTCCCTCATATATATGTCGCCGCCTAGCTAGATCAGTGTAAGCAAGTAAATAAGCAGCTTCACGTGTTCATATATACATACACGTGTGCATGTCATAATGTTTTTGTTTTGTGATGATCATGTCGTATAAATTATATGTATGTGCGTGTGCCCTCTTGTATTCGACCACTTTTGTATCCGTACTAGTTTATACGAATGAATATGCCATTAATTTATACATATTAGCATTATAAGGTGGTGGGCATGGATGGGGGGTGTGGGTGGTCAGATTCTCAGTAATCAGCAGCATCGGTATAGGGATTGCTTAATTTTGGACGAGACAACAGATTTTGAACACGAGATACTAGAAATTAATGAATTTTCTGGCGGTACTGGACCCGTGTATGGCCGGGTTTCAGTTGGGCTCAGGGCTGGCTCTTTAGATTTCGTAGGTTTTGGGCCTCCTACTAAATACATGCTAATAGAAAGCTTAATAGGACTTCTGCAGCTAGCGTCCCCCCTCCCTCTCCCTCCCTCTAAAACTGCTGGTGATGTAATGGGGCATCAGATGTCCACATCTTTAACCGAATGGCTCAGAAAATTTTAACCCGGCATCAATACTAGCTATTGACGCACGTGATCAGGAAGACTGCGAATCCCGGAGGATGTTAGCATTCATCTACGGTTGGTATTCATTAGATAACACTTTTATGTGCAATGGGAAGGTTTCGTTTTCTTTTACGACTCCCTGTTCTTGCAATACTGTGTTTTGATGTGTAAAAGATATGTATATTGCCGTGCCTCTGGCACGGCTCAAAACCTTGTCCATTCTCTCTACACGCGCTTTGCGCGTGGGTTGAATGTCTAAACGCGCTATGCGCGTTGTCTTCATGCGCGCTTCGCGCGCACTTCTGGATCTACTCGCGACTCCACCGTCAAGTGTAAATCAGGTGTAAATAAATAACTATGGCCACGGGACATGCGCGGTATTTCGTAAAAGATAGTAAGGTTATTTTAGTCATTTATGTAATAAAGATGTTAAATGGTATAATGGTATTAAAAAATAAAATAAGGTTATTTTGGTCATTTATTGCCATGGGATATATCCGGTATTTTAGAAATTTAAGGGCGTTTTTGTCTTTAAAATAAATATGCTTCGTTGTTGTTGTAAGAAATAACCCCGTTGTGCTTGATACAAATAATTTGTCGAAATAGGACAGAATTGCCCCATCATCCTGAATTGTATTATAGATAGTGGTTAAATTATTTTATTCACGATTTATTCTAATTTGAGGTATTATTTGAGATGTAAATTTAAAATTCTTGTTACATTAAAGACGAGGAGTTGGGACAGAGGATCTGCTCTCCCCAAGAAAATCGCTGCCTCTAGCAGTATTCTTTTATTTTTAATTTTTTATGTTTTAACCCAGTTGACCGGCCACTAGTGAAACCCAACCTGATGTCTGGTCCGAGAACCTAGGGGCTAGGTTTTAAAACAGTGAATCAAACAGCTATAGATAACTATAATTCCAGCCCCCTCGGTCTATTCATCAGTTGAACCCACAAGCCACAAGTCGTGCTGCTGAACTGACGCACAGATGACTAACGTAACGTATAAATTAAAGGTCGGTCCTGTGGGCCTAAGTGCACATATGTTCTATATATTAAAGTAGGACGCCATTTTTTTTATGTATAGTTATGGAATTTTTTTTTTTTTATTCTTCATCTATGTTGAGTTATTGAAAGGGTTCTATTCACAATTTTAATGACAATCTACTTAATTCATTCGAAGACTACGACTTATTAACGACCATCTACTCAATTCATTCGATGTCTATAAAAAATCATTTCAATCAAAGACCTCCAACTGTATAGCAAAATTTACTTTAAAATTCAGCAGTTTCATGCAAACTATTAAACTATTAAATTTAATATTCATTGTTTATAGTGCTAGAGGTTTTTGGAGCTAATATTTTTAATTTTAGATATGAACTAAATAATAAAAATAAGGAGTTTTGGAAAAAAAAGTCCTTATTGTGTTTTTAATTTTTTTTTATAAATTTAGTCATTAGTTTTAGACATAAATTTATAAAAAGGATTAAAAACACAATGACTTTTTTTTACAGTAAATTTTTTTTTTACATTTTCTTAAAAAAATAAAATAATATATTTACAAAAAATTAGTCTATTTCAACAACCCTAAAATACAAAACAAAACACTACCCCCTTAACTTTAACATGTGCCTAAGAGTCCACGTTAACAAAATCCACTAAATATTGATATTTGGAAACAAATTGGTACTCACATCCCCCATTTTCCGTTGCTATAAATAGAGCTTAATATTTGATGTGAATCACTCACTCTTATTGCTCTCATCTTCCTTTACGTCGGCTATAGCAGCTGAAGGGCTCCCGTTGTCCTTCATCCGTTCTGTCAGCAGTACGCTTCTCCTCAACCTTCGGCTTACCAAACTGCCGTTATCTTGTCTAATGATCGATTGAAAGTAGTACTATATTTAATATATAGATCGATTGAAACAATGGCCAAAAATTCTTTCAGCATTGCCTTTCTCTTTGTTTTGATCGCCTTGTCTACCTCGCGTAAGTGTCATTTTGCGTCTCTAATTTTTAGAGGTGATTTCTCAACTCTAAAATTTTAATATTGTGGCATGTACGAGTAATACTAAGTAATACTGTCTGTTGTTGTCAACAGTTTAGACCCGAGTTCAATTTCCGTTATCATCGAGATTATTAATCTCATAAAAAATAGGATCACCTCTTCAAAAAATTTGTTTTAGAGGATCAGACTTTATGTTAAGATAGTTTAGATGGTGAAAATAAAGTGTAAGAATAAATGGAGTTTGTAGCGAAAAGTCTCGAGGTGTCCCAAACAATAAACATGATCGTTATGCACCATGTCAAAAATCTACTAAATTACAAACGGGCAGTGCCTCCTACAACAACCATTTACATAGAGACCACAATGAAGACTAATGATACAGTGATACGGTCACGGGTAATCCATAAAATTGATGATCTGTTCAAGTCCGGATCGGTATGATGGATGAAGAAGTTTTACTCCTAGTTCATTCTTTAGACGACCATTTGAGACCCTCTTCTCCCCCCTTGTAGTAGCTTTTTTCTTCTGGATGTTTGCATCAGAAATATTATTAGAAGAAGAGCACAGTTCAATCTTCTCAGGCCATCTTTTTCCAATCAAAGTCCGTGCAAAGGAAAATACTTCGGCTCGAGGAGCTGGGTCGTCGTCAACGATATTGTATATTCTCCTGAGAAACAAACCATCATCGAATACGGTTTTAGAAGCTAATATACCCTATGGTACTGACTACTGAGCCTATTGCAAGAAACATGTTCAGTACATATGTTACAAAGAATATCACAACTGAAAAGGTCGGAACCCGAAAGATAAAAGAGGACAAAACATGAAAGGCTAGAGCTTGGAATCTATGATAAAATGGTATCCGACACTTGACATGAGTAAATAAAAATAGAAAAAACAATAACCAAATTTTAAGTTAAAAAGGCATTAGCATATTTGATGAAGAAACCTACCCAGATGATGGAGTCTCGATACTTGCTTTAAGTGCTTCATAAATGTCTGCAACATGAACTCTGGATGTGTATTCCTTTGCTTCCCTCAACCTCTGGCCTTCTGTCAAAGACCCCAGTTTGATTATTGTGTCCAAAGCACTGCATAACCCAGTTCAGAAGAAGCTCAATTGCCAGAAATGACAAAACTTCTACATGAGATTAGTCAAAGTATATGAAAGTGAGAAACATATGCACACAAAAAGTCCAAGTCTAAGAAAACCCTGTTCTGATGCAAAATGATGTCACAGTCCCAATTAACTGAAGATTACAAGCCAAATCTGTTTATACCCCTTTTTCAGTAGGGAAAATACAATACAAAGCTGCCAAATGGTTTACCTTCACACATGTTATGTGGGCACTCAAAAGTTCTCTGTTGCATTGTCTTACCAGTCAACCCAAGCTAAATATTGATCAGTATTTTCTTTACCCTACCAATGGAGTGCAGTGCAGAAGAAGTAAGAACTACTCCCACAAGTCCCACCAAATGTTATTTTATTTTCGGAATAGCAACTAGACAAGACTACAAGGCTCATTCATAATTATATATACTGGATAAGATGCCCATCAAAAAAACAAAAATAACAATGTTAATATATATGTATAGCACATACCTTCTTCCTGGTCCATAAATCCCTCCAAGTCGAAAAACTTGCGCCGACACCCCAAGATCATGGCCTAGACTCAACCATCCTTCCTCGGCTGCCAACCTTGCTTTAGCTGATTCGCTTGTAGGGTTCGCAGGATAACTACCATAGGAGTATTGGTTTCTTTTCAGTGACATTGTTCTGAGCAACTACCACTACAATATACATGCCAAAGGCACTTGTTTTAGATACACTTACTCCTCATCAACCCATGCACCACCAGTGTCTCCATAGACACCTGCAATTTTTTAAGATGTCTGACATTCAGATGGCGTTCATAAGCTTAACATAAACAAAAGTAACAAACATTTTAAATTTAATCAATTGGTTTAAGACAAACAGGAAGTAGCAATACAGGTAACAGCAGACAAGGGTAAGGAGTGAAAGTTAGTCTCACATTCACTTCCCTCTCAATATGCAATACACGAAATTCAGCTGAGTCTAGGATAGACTAGGGAAGAAATGAAGAAATTCAGGTAGACAACTCCCTTATTAGAAGTATGTAGGATATCTAACGATCAACAAAGGGCAGCCATCAAACATATAAAAGAATCATAGGAAATTTCAATGAAAAGAATTTGAGGTTACTTGTTGATGACAAATAACATATCCATTGAAGTTTTCCATCACTTAGTCTGCTTCTTAGAGAGTTCCCATGATGATAAAGCACCTGCATAAAATGATAAACCAAGATGGCATGAGTTATAAGAGATTATTAGAGCGGCATATAACACCAGAAATTGTTTAGTACCAAACAAGAGTACATTTGCTAAGCTTACCGGATCACCAAGACCCACAGTAGGAGGTACTGAGACAAGAAGATGAGTAGCCTGCTCCAAACTATTTAGGCTTCTGAGTCTGAAAAAGAAATGAAATAACCATTTAGGTATGAAAGGAAGGAAAAAGGAGAAGGTGAAACTAGTGATGTAAACTAGGTTAAAATTATTAGTAACTGGTGCCAACTCGGATCAGACCACAATATTGTACATATCTGTTATAACTTATGACTAGCCTCTAGACCAAGTTGCTTTGAACCTTTTACATTGAAGTTCAAGAAAACATTAGACTGGTGAATTTCCAACAAGTTATCTGAACAAAGTGGACATCTGATTTACTACTTATAAGCCCAGCTCCACATAACACTAATGACTCCTTTTGCTCATCCAACAATATCATCAAAAGGTCTTATTTCAAAAAAAAAATTTCAACAAGTTAGAATACCGCCAAAGTAACATTTATTTTTAATGCTTGGATATAGAAAGCCAGCAGCATAACTGAAGCTTCATAACTGAAAGACTACAAGTAATGCTGATGTCTAATCAAGTTAGATCAATATCATCAATTCAGTCATGTATTAGGCTTGTATCCCTACCTTTTTTGGGCTTAATATG
The DNA here is from genome assembly GCA_002174775.1 of Macleaya cordata. Classification (NCBI taxonomy): domain Eukaryota; kingdom Viridiplantae; phylum Streptophyta; class Magnoliopsida; order Ranunculales; family Papaveraceae; genus Macleaya; species Macleaya cordata. The sequence continues at coordinate 242,838 of MVGT01002292.1, read as the reverse complement.
GATTCTTTTCATGTTTTGTCTTGGGCATATTTGGATGCTCAAGTTCATGCGATTTCTGCTTTTTTCACTGATGCAAGTAGTTTTTAACACAATTGACTCAATTCGAAAGCAATGTGATATAGGTGAGCGATAAGAATGTTAAAATGACATAATACACTAAAATTTCACTAATGTACTACTACTACTACTACTTCAGGAAGATAAGTTTCCTAAAATAAGAATTGAAATGAGAAAGTAATTAACTTACTCAGTGTCACTTGTGTCGAAAATTTCAACATCAAATCCCAACCTCTCAAGTTCCTTCTTCTTACTTGAATGCTTGCAAGTCCCAAAGACCTTCCTGCTACAGGACCAAGATCCATGATAATCAAATTTCCTCTAGACGTTACACGTTGGGTTTGCTTAAAGCTTGTTGCTGTTATACTAATTAGACATTAAATCGACTAATATAAAAAAAAAACCTAATTAATTTCACTGTGAAAAAGTTCAATCGGACTAATTAAAATCTTCAAGCAATTAGGGTTAGTTAAAAAATCAAAAGCATGTACAAATACCATACCAGCAGCTCTCTTTCTTCAACTGCTCCCCGACAAACTGTCCAACAAAACCCATCCCCAGTATAAACATTGTTGATGAGTTGGTAGTAGATTCCAACTTTGCTTCTTTCTCCTCGCTCTTCAGTCCTGATGAGTTGCAGATAAGATGAGGAGGGTAAAGAGTCGTTGATTTCAGGGTTTTCTGAAAGCCAGATCTTCGAGATATAAATCGAAATTGAAGGGGAGTGGTAGAAATTCGACCCTGTACATAATTACAGATTTCCATGGCAGGAATTTCGAATTGAAGTGGTGACCGAATCGGAGTTCTCGAACGTTGAGAGGGAAGGGATGAAGGAAATGAAGTTGGAAGATTGCTAAAGGTGCGTGTGTGTGCGCGCGAACTTACTTGCAATTTTTGGTGGCGAAGTATTGTACGACGCCATCAGTTTTGATGTCGCCCGATGTGGCCACGTAACGTGTCTCCACTTAAGAATTCGATATTGATATCCGTATAACAAAGCACAACACAATAGCTGGAGAAAAATCACTATTGATACTTTTTGTACGTAACATATAGGAATTTGATTTATCTGTCTTAGAGAGAGAAAGTGGAATGACTTATGGATTGGGTATGAAGATGTTAAGAAGTTAACAAGACCAGGGAGATTCAGAGATGGACGGCTAGTGACCGAAACCTTGGTAATAGGATGAGGCTTCTGTTCCCGCTCCGAACTACCCTTCGACGTTTTTGCTCCGAAAGTATTTTAGAATTAAGAGCATTTTTTAATCGACTGCTTTGACGCTCTTGCTCCTACTTTCGTTCCCGCTCCGACCCGCGCTCTGGTTACTTAGCTAATAACAGGTAAGATGGGTTTAGTTTAGTTTGTACGTTTGTGCGTACCATGATGAATAATGAGCTTATTTTGAGACGTCTATTTATCTATGTAATTGTATCTAATTTATGCAGCACTCTTGACTTGTCTTGTACCATTCTCTTCTTTCTTTTCGTTTTTTTTTTCTTTTTTTATCTTTAATATGAATTATACTATTTAATTAACAGAAATTACGTTCCCATAAACAAAATGCATAATTAAAATTATAAAAAAATATCTAATGAAGAATATATTTTAATAATTAATAAAGGGCGAAGTTTTTGGAAAACATGATTTTAACACAGAATTTTGACACACAATTTGTCAAATTCTAAGAATACCATACTTTTTATTTTTGGGAAGGGACAATTGCACCTAGTTTCAAAACCTTGAATCCTAATAACCCGACCCATAAATAAAATTTAAAATTCAATCCTATCATTGATTTTGGATCAACCCCCATCTTAGAAGCAGTTCACCCCATTTCAACTTTTAAAATTTTGATAAAATTTTGGGCATATAATATAGCAGTTTACCCCAACATTAATAAGGATGCATTAACGTGTGACAAAGTTTGTGTGAGATGAATAAAAGAAATAAAAAATCATCTCTTAATACAAGAAATCTTATATTCCATTATGCCATCTAAATTAATATATTCGCGAAAAATGCAGGTGAGAAAATAGGAAAACCCATCCAACTTCCATCTTATTAATGAAGATGACACCGTGAATTAACTTGTTGCACTCATGTCAAGCTTAATTACTGTGATTTACTTACTAACTCGAGATCGAATTTATCCCCGTTCGACTAACCTATAGAGCATATTCTATTGTAATTTCTTTCTGATTATATGGTTTTGAAATGCTTGTATCAAAATTTTGAAATAGTATTCAAGAAAACACAATACAAAATATTATATGGAGCTTCAATATGAAACAATTAGAGGATCTAAAATTAATAAATTTATGTTATCAGCTTCAATATCATTAAAGCCAAATCTAAATTCTCAATCAATTTTTATTTCTTAAAAAGAAAAAAGGGTGGTGAGCCTACATCACGATTTTCTTTAAAAAAAAACTGAGAAAACAATCTACCCCATATAGATATTAGACCACCCAGGATAGACGCAGTTTACCCCACTGATAGGGGTAAACTGCATTTTTTTGGGGGTGGATATTGATGAATATAGTTGTAGAATGGAAAATTTTGTAGACACGCTGACGAGTCGTTCTTGTCGCCGACACCTCAGCTTGTCCCCAGAGTTTCGTCTCTTACATTCTGCCCCACAAAAGTTGTGTCCAAAATCCAAATCTGGGCTAAACTTCCCAAATTACTCTTTTATAAGCTTATTATGCCTCATGGTGTCCAAATCTTGGCTAAACGTGCCTGCTTTCAATGTCCCAAAAATGAATTTCATTTCTGGTCCTTTTGAGTATCCACCTGCATGTCGGGCTCACGTGTAGAGAATCCAAGGGGTAATTTTCTCTAAGGATGATGTCCTCATAATGTAGATTTTAGATCAATGTCAGCTTCGGATCATCTCTATATGGGCCTTACAAACCAACGTAAACAGAGTGTAAGACTGATAATAATGCTCCTCTAAAATATATGCTTCTTTGGAACAAAGAAAACATAAAGAACACATACACAGAATTGGGAAGAGCAACCACCAAACATAATTTTAACACAAGGATCAAAACAGAGTACCTAACACACGATGTAAAATCTTAGGGACCGGGAAAAAATGATTTCTCAATTGTTTTATGTACACAATTTTGAGTTACATCAAGGAAAATATAGAGATAGAGAGAAAAAAAATGATACACTAGAGACTTGAGTAAAGTACAAGGTTGCACCACAAAATTACAAACATATTCTCTTGAAACTCAAATCTGAGAACTATAATTTCCCCCGAGATCTTTAATGTCAAGAATGTGGGTTACTCTTCGCCTTCTGCAACACTTCCTTCAGAACCGAAGCGATTCTATGTGCCATGTGTCGTTCCATAAACCTTTCTTTCACCCTCTCATAGCCTTTCTTTCCCATTGTCAACCTCCTCTCAACGTGGGTTGCAAGTCTCACAATGTTCTTTGCAAGAGGTGTGACACCCTCTTTTCCAACAGGATGCAACAACCCTGTCGACCCGTTGACTACAATTTCCGTGGTGCCTCCCGCTGCCGTTCCCTGAGAAGAAAAGATGTTTGTTTCTTTTCAACTCAACTAAAGCTTGATGTCAAGGATCAGATGATCACGGAACAAGATGGATCTCCAAACATTTTTTTGCGCAGAGAAGTTCGTAAAGACCATGGTGGGGATGAATAACAGAATAACAAAGGTCCAAAAAAGCGTTTGAAAAAATGAAGCTAGATAAGGCCTACCATGCATGCAAGATACTAAAATAAGATACCTTTAACCAAAACAAAGGAAAGAAAGAAAAGAAAAGAAAAGAAAAGAAAAGAAAAGAAAAGAAAAAAGATGAAGAAGTTTAGCAAGCACAAAAGGGCTTACCAATACTGGCAGCTGAAATGCCATGGCTTCAATGGTTATCCTCCCAAAGCATTCACCCCTGGCCTATAAAGGAAAAGAAAGATNTATATATGTTTTTTCAAAAGCTTCAATTGTTATCCTCCCAAAGCAATCAAGGGAACATAAAGGTTGAGCTTAACAGTAGATGCAATCAACTGAACTTCCATACGCAAGACTGAAATAAAGAATCCTGGATATGGGTCAACACGAGAAGAAGGACAATCCTTAACTAGAGTGACTGGAAAAAGGTAACAGTGGAAGGAAGAAGCGGTACTCCAAACATAATCTGGGTGTAACACTTCATCTTCATAGTCCCAAGTAAGATATGGGAGCACTAGACTTTTTTGGCTTACCAGAGGGACCTACAAGGGTGCACTTCCATGCAAACACAACCATATAATTGGTTCAGCATCTCTTAGATAAGCATTTTTTCTTTTCTTTTTCTTTTTTCTTTTATTTTTTGTCTCACATATGCAAACTTGGATTAACGAAAATTCTAAAATAAGAGATGACAAGAAGAGGAATCAGATGGAAATTTAGATCAGTAACAAGACGAGAAACCTAAAAGGAACAAAAAAACTTTATATCTCAACAAAGGTTATGAAGACAACCGTAGTCAACCAAGATTAAAGATACAAATTTTAAGGGATCCTTATGTAACAAAGATTGATAAAAAGCTAGCAAGTACCTGAGAGTTCTGGACAAGCACATCAATTGCAGCTAAATAAGGAGCTACAGCCAGAGTTTTATTAACAAAGTGAACACGATCCTGAAGTCCCTTTTCTGTTACGAACTTACGGAGTTCCATTTCAAACTTAGTCTGAGCATTCATATCGCTTCCAACTATTACAGCATGCAAAAATGGCACCTGTAGCTTCTGATCTTGGATCAATTGCAAACTTTCATGGAAGGAGCGGAGAAATAAGTCCTGGCCTTTCCCACGTGAAACACCTGCAGTTATCTAATGTTCAGTCTCGAAAGGCATAAATGCAGCATATATTATCATTAGAAGATGAAATAAAATGGATTCCATATCAACAACAGAGTATCGAATTTCTTCACAGATATGATTGATAACATACATAAAGTAGGGAGTGAACATAACTATCATTTTACTTGACCAAACAGCAGTTAAGCTAAGATGCTATTTTACTTTAGAGCTGTAAGGCCATACTGTTAATAATAGCAAAGAGTATATCTTCATTCAGCACTCCTAGGGACTCCCGTACATGCTCACGCAGAACCCTTTTAGCCACACTATCTTCAGCTACTTCCATTAGTTCTTTGCTATTTCCAAGATGAACAACATAGGTCTGGGGCATCCTAATCCTGCACAGTGCAAATGATTGAAAACTAATGACAAAAAGAAAGGACAGGCAAAGTTAAACACTAAAATACACTATAAATCAAGATACCACCGAAGGCTAGCGATAAAAAAAAGTTTCTCATGAAGTATGTCAAACACATCAATGCTCACAAATGACAAATCCAAAGCGCTGACATAGCCACACATATATTCCTTATATTGAAAGAGATAATTTTCGAAGTACTTTCAATTATGGGCATATAACCTAACATTAAAATAACTTTTATATAAATGCTGGATGGAAATCATATTTGAAAATAATCTTTAGATTTCTGAAGTGCGCCTTGTGTTTGACGCTTGGATGTGATGGTGTCTTACATGGAGACTATAATTTAGCTACATAACAATAGTTAGCATAGACCAGAAAAAAAGTTGGTAGTGCAAAAGTACTCATAACTCAAACAGCTAATTACATTTCCTAGAATGAGTAGATCTCTCCAACTTCAGAAAATAGTATGCTTTTTTTTTGAAGTTTAGAAAATAGTATGTTAATACACATGCACGAATAACATGGGCTTCAACCAACCATTGCAAAACGGAACAACACTGAAAGAAATGGTGAGTAATTGACGTCACTGACATACCCTAAACGTTCTCGAGTCCTATTCTTCCAGTATTCAGCCGTCGTATGTGAATCAATCATGGCACCTGCAACAATAGGGAGGTGTTTAACGTACTCCACTTTGAAATAATGCCCGCGCATTTCATGAATCCACCACAAAACCTTTGGAAGAACATGAGAAACATCTTCCTTAAGTACAGCATCTAGCCACTTCCCAGCAACAGCAGTGTTTAGAACAACCATATCAGCCTTAAGCGCTGTATCTACTGCTTCTTGACCCTTTGCCGGAAGGACCTAACAATGTGGGGAAAGGCATAATTAGGAAGAACATCAAATAGTAGCACAGAAAATATTCTCTTAAACATACCGGAATCAGGAGAGTGCAATTTAACAGCATCTTGGAGACGTGGACATGAACATGTGTTTCAAATATCCGACAATACAAAATGGAAGACAACTGACCTCCACAAACTCTATTCTACACTTTCTTCTTTATATTAAAAGATTTCTTGGAATGTTTTAGTTCAGACTAAGTATATACTGTATAGAGAATATAGTCGGTTAAGCTGGCATACATTAGAATCATAGAAACAGTACCTGAAAGTAAGACATTGAATAAATTAAGATCTGTTGGAGAAAGTGTGTTGTCATGTATTCAAAGCACGGTTACAGCAAGGAGCCAAACATACTAATTTTCTAGAAAACAGAATTGTCAAATTGGAGTTGAGTTAGAAAGTAGACTAGTAAAATCCCCATCTTTACTGCCCAACAATATGAAGCACAAGAAAAGTATTACGCATAAAATATCATGAATCATACAATTAATTAAAGATAACCAGTATCTTAAACATGCATATAATAGTGTAAAAGCATGGTCATGAAAGAAGAAAGTGCTTGAGCACATTGCGGAGATGACCACATTTTTCCCCTTGGAAAGGTAGGACAATTGTATTAGTAAAGGGCTGCTGCCCAAGCTAGATAAAAGACCACTCCCCAGTGTGGGAGTGAAAACCTAGTGAATCGGGAACAACTAAACCTAAACCTAACCAACCACAACTACAATTCCTCTCAAATAAACGAAATATTATCAAATAGTCGATGAAATGAAAAGTGTCCTACCTGCACTCCTCGGTCCAACATCTTATGTTCCAAACTGTATATAACTTGATCTTCTTCTGTTGGTTTTTGGTTTGTAATCCAAACAACTTTGGCACCAACACTTCTTAACAAAAATGCTAGCTCCATCAGTAGCAATGGTCCGCCTGCGTAAATGAAGATGCACTTTACTGAACGTTCCTCAAATAGTTTAAATTCTTACACAAAACCCAACTCTTTAAGTTTCCGTAAAGAAAGAGATTTGAACCAAAACTAAATTGGCAGAGCGATTGTTTTAGTCGTCTAATAGTGAGTGTTTCATGGAGTGAGCTGTTACAAGCAAAATTTTGACTAAAATCTCACAGTGATTTTGTATTATTGAACCAACATTGTATTCCTAATTGTTTGGGGTACTGAAAACAAAGAACAAGAGGAGATCTGAAGAGTTACCAGATAAAGAAAGCTCATGAGAAACCAAAAGAACGAGCTTCGACTTCATGAAATCTAGAGGATTCGGAAGGTTTTCAATCGTCGTGGTTAAGTGAATCTGAGTATCGGTGGTGACTCCATAATGCTGCCGATCACACGAGTCGAATGCAGGTCTAACGATGAACACGATTAAAGTTGAGATCGAGAATATCAGAAGGAGCATCAAGAGCCATCTCTTCTGAGATGCGTTCCACCCAACCGACTGTTTTGCCATTTTGGAGAGACCTAAATTTATGATCTTGTTCCAGATTCGGGCATTCTAGGGTTCGAATTCTGCTCACTCTTTTAAATTCTCTTTTTTCCTGATTACGGAAAGAGAACTTCAAATTTCAGGTTTTAACGAATCCGAGGTGTCTTTAGGGTTTCGGATTTCATTATCCATTCTTCAGTTCTTCGTCAGCAGGTTTAAAAATATCTGAAAAACCGATGAAATTTGAGCATATGAAACTCAAAAAAGTTTCAACAACTGAAATTTGTGTTTTAATACTTTCAATAGCGCCTTCAACATCACCGAAATCAGAGCACCCACATATTGAACCATATCGATATGGGCCAGAATCGGACTCCCTAAGGGTTGGGCAGTCCAAATTTAGTCGAAAGCCTGACCTCCTTCAAAACTGAAGCAATCAAGCCCAAGTGGCCAACCTCTACCTATGACTGATTTTATTGGGACTACTCGTTGGCAGTCCCTGATGAGGGCGCCCCCATCATCCAACTGTCAGGTGTTTTTGGGGCCGAAGGAAAATGGAGTCGACTGTACAACATTTGATGGCAGGATGATGAACGAAATGTCCACAGGACTCCACTCTGTGTATAAGCAGATATGATTTTTTGGACCGACCCTTTTACAAAATTTATGCCAAAATGTTTATGTGACAGGGTGAGACCCACTACTTTTTCCTTCCTAAAAGTGTTTTGAGGAAATTTTCAACTTACATGGCAGTGGGATGGACCATGCCACATAAGTACCGGGCATTGTTTACGGACAAATGGCACTGTCTATAAGAGGAAGGAGGAGAGCACGGGCAGGGGGTACGGGGGCAGGGTATG
>MVGT01002292.1:168868-228413 GCA_002174775.1 Macleaya cordata | reverse complement strand
AAAAAAAAAAAAATACAAAAACATCAAGCAGAGAAAGAAGGGAGAAGCCACAGAAAAATTTGAAAGAAAACAAAAATTAATAAAACTTTTGTACAAAAATGATTTTGGGTTTTTGCAGAAAAAATTGTGGATTGTAGTAGAGGATTTTGTTTTGTTTTTGTTTTTGGTTGTTTTTTGCTTACTATTGAGTTTTTTCCCTGCCGAAATGTAAGATGAACATGAATAATTACTTGGTTATTATAATAACAATCATTCTCGATTGTTAACTTAATTGAATTGTGAACATTTTCTCGATTTCTGAACAAATAATTTTTAATTTTTTCTATCCATCTACTTGGTTGATCAGATCACGTCAATGGAATATGATGGTGAAAATAGAAATTTTTAAATTGATTCTTAATTATAAAAACTGGCATTCCATTTATGATGAATCTAAAGATTTTTATAAATTCATGTTTTAGAGTAAGAAGAAATTTGTCCACCTTTTTATGAATTTATAAAGTTTGTCATGGATTTATGAAAGGATTGAAACACTCATTTATTTGTTAACTATCAATAGTGGTGTTGGTAGTGGTGGCAGTCGGTGGTAGTAGTGAGATAGTAAGGTGGTGGCGGTGGAGAGAACTCTAGCTAGCTTCTTTTTATAGGGGATAAAAAAAATCACAAAATTCCTAAACCCTAAACCAAAAACTATAAAAATTCTATAAAAATCATGAAAGTCTCCCCTTAGAATCCTTAAATATCCAAAGTAAAATGAATGCTACAAATATTTAAAGAGTCCTTAAAAAATTATGTCTGAATATCAAGCCTTTAAAAGTCAATAAAAATCATGATAGTCTTAAGCCCCTTAGAATCATTAAATATCCAAAGTGAAATGAATACAACGGATATTTAAAGAGTCCTTAAAAATTATGTTTGAATATGATGGAGTTTGGTAGATTTTAAAATCTATGCAATTGAATACCGCATATTTTTAAAGAGTCCTACTGATTGAATATAATGGATTTTAGTAGATTTTAAAATTTATGCAATTGAATACCACGAACTTTTAAGAGTCCTAATGTTTGAATATCACGAATTTTAATGGATTTTTAAATATCCACCAATATCCACATTCAATACACCACCCTAAAGGTGAATACCACATATTTTTAAAGAGTCCTACTGTTTGAATATCACAGATTTTAGTGGATTTTAAAATCTATGCAAATAATTGAATACCACGAATTTTTAAGAGTCCTAATGTTTGAATATCACGAATTTTAATAGATTTTTAAATATCTACCAATATCCACATTTAATACACCACCCTAAAGGTGAATACCACAGATTTTTAAAGAGTCATACTTTTTGAATATCACGGATTTTAAAATCTATACAATTGAATACCACGAATTTTAAAGAGTCCTAATGTTTGAATATCACGAATTTTAATAGATTTTTAAATATCCACCAATATCCACTTTCAATATACCACCCTAAAGGTGTACATCAATTTTTTTTTTTTGGAAACAATTGAGGAAAAAGAAAAAAAAATGGCCATTAAAAATAGGGTTAGGTTACTGTAGTGGCCAAAAGTCGCTGACAGGTTTAATGGCCCAATTAACCCAAAAGGCTAGCATCTTTCACCAGGCCCAAGAGCCCATTAGCCCAAGATCAGTCTCTATGGTCCAAACATTCAAAAGAAGATAAGGGTTGACGAGTTCAAGCGAGGATCTCAGTCCACGTAAGACTCCTCAACCGTTTTAATATCTTCCTAAGGCTGACAGATTCAAATCAGAGCTCAATCCTCGCGACCCCGAAAATATCTTCCTAAGATCTGGGTAAAGTATCACGAGATCCCAGGAGGACTGATCTGGACCCTCCTCCTATAAAGGGAGAGGGAAGCAGATTGAAAAGGGGGGACAGACTCTCTCTCACTCTCTAAAAAAAACTCTCTGCAACTCGAAGAGCACTCACGATCTGTCGCACATCCAATCTCCTCTGGAGAGATTACATCATCAAGTAAAAGACTCAACGACTAAGATCTCGCCTTCTACCACCCTTGACCACGATCTACCAGAATAGGTGATACAGATCTAATTTTCTTCTTTAATTTTCTGTTTAATTTATTTTCTCAAACAAAGCTGACTTGACCATCGAAGACTCTTAGGCCGGCACCACCCCGGCGCCTAGGAATCTTCACGTGCTATTTGCATTTCCTCCTGTGCAGGTTGTCGGTGCCTTGATCTAAAATCAATTGTGGAATTTGCGGTCTACAGTTACTAAGACACAAGTTTTTCAATCTTTTGACACATGACTTACACATCTTATTTACTATTAGATGCAATCATCCAAAATAGGGGATGAATCATCTATTGGATAATTGTGTCTAACAATAAATAGGATGTGTCTAAAACGAGTGTCAAAAATCAAAACATTTGTATTCAGCTCGATCTCACGTTATATTTACTAGGTATAACCTCGTGCCTCCAGCACATGGCAATACCGCGTTTTCCTCCTCACACACGTGTAGCGCGTGTGATTCGTAAAATGATTGGACATCCAAACTACTCGCGCGGATTTCCCAAAGAAAACCGTTTCCGAGACAACATGTGGGTGCCCCAAATGGAACGGTGGGTGAACTGAGATTGGGGTTTATCTCTAGTGGACAGTTAAATATTCTATTGACGATTGTTTCAGTTTACGGAAACCTCTATGAACAGAAGACCCCAGTGAGAGTAATAACCCGTTCATAACTCACAGTAGGGTTTCTGCTCAGTCGGTCTTCCTTACTCGAAACCATGGCTTTTTAACTCTACAAAGAACAAATTTCCTTTTTATTGCTGAAGGTTGCAGTAGATGATTTCTAGGTCTTCGTAGGAAACTTAAAATCATGAGGTACTTCCACTACATTTTAAACACATCTCGAAACCCTAATTTTTATTCTCGAGCACACAAAGACCATTCATTTCTAGGGTTCTTACGATCGAAATCTGTTTTATATTCAACTTATTCCTTCTCAAATCTCTTCCGCAAATCGGATGTTGTTATTCCAAATGAACGATCTTGGAATCGATTGAGTTTTGCGCCGGAATCTACTTCGACTGGGCAAGAAACGAAACTAAACCCTAGTGAGAGGGTCTCCGTTATCGTCGATGAGATATCTGGTCTTACATTACTTGAAGTGGCGGATCTTACAGAGGTTCTGAGGAAGAAATTGAATGTAAATGAAATGCCTATTATGACTATGATGATGCCTGGAATGGGAATTGGTGGTAAAGGCGCCGGCAAAGGAGGTGGAGCTTCGAAGACGGAGGAGAAAAAGGCCGAGAAAACGGCATTTGATTTGAAGCTCGAAGGATTTGATGCAGCTGCGAAGATTAAGATTATTAAGGAAGTTAGGACTTTTACTGATTTGGGTCTCAAAGAGGCTAAAGATTTAGTGGAGAAAGCACCAACTTTGCTGAAGAAAGGGGTACCTAAGGAAGAAGCTGAGAAGATAATCGAGAAGATGAAGGAGGTTGGCGCCAAAGTTGTAATGGAATAAGGTAGTTTCTTTTCTGTTGTAATTTTTGGTTNCCGAAGCCCATTGTAGAAAGTGGCGAGGCCATTCACAGTCGACACCTACAGTCGACTGCGCTTCAGCCGGCTGCAATAGATCAGGACCAATGGGTCGGTATGCATACGTCGACTGGAGGAATCCATGACCGCGACGTCGCCTTAAGGCTGGCCCAGATGGAAGCCCTCATCAGTAGAATCCCAGGCATCCCTGCTCCAATCAAAAAGAGCATGCCGAGTAGCTATGCCGACTCACCTTTCGTCGATGAGATCGCACTAACTGAAATGCCAAGAAAGTTCAGTCTACCGAACATGAAGCTCTACGATGGAACAACGGATCCAGATGACCATATAGCCCAGTACAAACAACGGATGTTTACTGCCGCGATTCCAAGAGACCAAGCCGAAGCATGCATGTGTAAGGGGTTCGGATCTAGCCTGATAGGCCCGGCCCTGCAATGGTATACAAATCTACTTAATAATTCTATTTCTTCTTTTGCTCAACTCACGGATGTTTTTGTCGAGCATTTCGCTAGCAGCAGGAAACTGGAGAAACATTCGGACGACCTTTACCGAATCAAGCAGAAAAGGGGAGAAAGACTCCGAGACTACGTAGGGCGATTCAACAGAGAGAAAGTTTCCATCCCTTCTTGCAATATTGACACTGCCATCACTGCCTTCAGAAAAGGCCTGCTCACAGACTCCGACCTATACAAGGAGTTAACCAAGTACCCATGCAGAACGATGGAAGATGTGCTGGCCAAGGCATGGGCCCAAATAAAGTGGGAGGAAGACGAAGCAAACAGGTCTTACGGTAGGACGGGTGACGACAGCAGAAACAGCAGAAAAGACGACAAAACGGTTACCAGGAACAATAGTTATCGCTTCGAACCATATTCTGATGATAGGAGACGAAGAACAGAAACAAGAGAGTATGGTTGACCGTCCGGAAGACAGCAAGACCGCGGAAACAGACATCCAATCCCGCCCTACAACTTGAACATAGAGCCGGAACAGGTCGTTTCGGTAATGAAAGGGATGGGAAGTTCCGTTAGATGGCCGGAAAAGTATAAATTTGCAAACGACAAGAGAGATACTAGCAAGTGGTGCGAATTCCATGGGGACCATGGCCATAACACAGCCGACTGTATCGCCTTGAGGCTGGAAGTTGCAGAGCTCCTAAAAAGGGGCCACCTCAGAGACTTTCTGTCAGACAAAGCTCGAGCTACAACTGCGGTCAGAGACGAAAGCCAAGCTGAGAAGAGAAATGGATCGCCTCCTGAACCTCCACAGCCAAGGAAGACCATCAATGTGATCACCGGAGGATCTGAGGTTAGTGGAGTCACTTATTCAGCCGCTAAGCGACATGCCAGAGGGGCAGTCCGCCCGGAAGCTCACGTCAGACGACCAACTCCGCTCGCATATGACCAAACTTTGAGCTTTGTAGACTCCGAAGCAGCCGAACTAATCAATCCTCATCACGACGCACTGGTGATCTCTATCCTTATAGCTAACTGTCTTATCAAAAGAGTTCTCGTGGATAACGGGAGCTCCGCTAATGTTTTGTTTCTGAGTGCTCTTAGGGAAATGGGGATCGACGAGTCTCAGACCGTTAAACGAACAACGGTCCTCATTGGCTTCAGTGGAGAGCAGAAGCACACCATTGGGGAGATCACACTCCCAGTCTACGCTGAAGGGGTCAACTTGAACGTAAAGTTCTTGGTGGTCGACAGTCCTTCAGCCTACAATGTTATCCTCGGACGTCCCTGGATACACGAGTTGCGCGCCGTCCCTTCAACCTATCATCAAGTAATCCGCTTCCCGACTCAGTGGGGAGTAAGAGAGATAAAAGGAATTCAGCAAATGTCAAGGGAGTGTTATTCCAGTAGCTTCAAGGGAAAGCCGGCAACAGCATAGCAACTACAGCAGCAGTCGACAGTCGACTGCAAGACCGAACCTCAGGAGGAAGAGCTCGACGAGGTGCAGATTCATCCAGACAGTGAAGACCGCACGGTGAGGATTGGGAGTAGGCTGGACCCGGTAATCCGGTCACAATTAATTGACTTCCTGAAACAGAACTACGACTGCTTCGCCTGGTCTCATGCTGACATGACAGGAATCGACCGAAGCGTTATTACACACCAATTACACGTTGATCCAGCCTACACACCCGTCAAACAAAAGAGAAGAAAATTTGTGCCAGAGCGCAATCGCATCATCAATGAAGAGATCTAGAAGTTGATCGACATTGGCTCAGTCAGAGAAGTCAAGTATCCAGATTGGTTAGCCAATGTCGTCGTCGTCAAGAAGAAGAACGGAAAGTGGAGAGTCTGTATCGACTTTACAGACCTAAACAAGGCATGCCCGAAGGATTCCTTTCCCCTTCCACACATTGACATGATGGTCGATGCTACTGCTGGACATGAACTGCTCAATTTCATGGACGCGTATTCGGGCTATAACCAGATCCTTATGCACACTGACAAATAGGAAAAAACTGCTTTTGTAACCTAAAGAGGGACCTTTTGTTACAAAGTTATGCCGTTCGGGTTGAAGAATGCGGGAGCAACCTACCAGAGGCTAGTCAACAGAATGTTTTCCAGTATGATAGGAACGACAATGGAAGTCTACATCGATGACATGCTTGTCAAATCGATCGTGGCAGACCAACACCTAGATCACCTACATTAAGCTTTCGAGGTACTTAGAAAATACAACATGAAACTTAATCCTTCTAAATGCTCTTTCGGTGTTTCTTCAGAGAAATTCCTTGGATACCTGGTCACACAAAGTGGTATCGAAGCTAACCCCGAGCAAATTCGGTCAATCAGGGGAATTCAATCCCCCAGGAGCGTCAAAGAAGTTCAGAAACTGACGGGAAGGATAGCAGCCCTCAGCAGGTTCATTTCGAGAGTATCAGAGAAGTGCCAACCATTCTTCTCCACTCTACGCAAGACGAAGGATTTCGAGTGGACTCAGCAATGTGAGGAGGCACTACAACAGTTGATGCAGTACCTAACTTCGCCCCCTCTTCTTTCAAAACCCAAGGAAGGAGAAACACTTTACCTGTACATAGCCGTATCGAAAGCAGCAGTCAGCGCAGTGTTAGTAAGGGAAGAAGAGAGGAAGCAGTACCCAGTCTACTACATCAGCAAGAGTCTACTTGATACAGAGACATGGTACAGTCAGCTCGAGAAGTTAGCACTAGCATTGGTGACGGCGGCTAGAAAGCTAAGGCCCTACTTTCAAAGTCACAGCATTACAGTCCTCACAACATACCCCTTACGGAGCATACTACATAAGCCAGAGTTATCAGGTCGATTAACGAAGTGGGCGGTCGAACTTAGTGAGCATGACATCGATTACCGACCTCGCAATGCAGTCAAGTCACAAGCCTTGGCCAACTTTATAGCTGGCTTCACACCTAACATCTAGGAGCAGGCGGAGAAGGAACTACTATGTTTGCGTTCATATGGCACGGGGGAATGGAAGCTTTCGGTCGATGGGTCGAGCAATGCAAAAGGTAGTGGTCTGGGAATAGTGCTCACTTCACTAGAAGGTGACATCATCCAAAGATCCGTCCGGTGCAGATTCAAAGCAACGAACAATGAAGCGGAATACGAGGCACTCATTGCCGGGTTAAGTCTGGCAAAAGAAATCGGAGTTCGACAAATATCGATCAACTCGGATTCGCAACTAGTAGTTAATCAGCTACAAGGGACCTACCAAGCTAAGGAACCAAAAATGGCAGCCTACCTTGCCCAGGTAAAAGAGTTAAGTTTAACAAGTCTACGATTGTACAGGTCCCTCGATTGGAGAACAGCCATGCTGATGCCTTAGCGAATTTGGGATCCGCAATCCAATCAGCAAAGCCAATCAACATTCCAGTCACATATCTCCATTGGCCCTCTGTGTGGATGTCTGCAAATGAAGAGGTCAAAGCCGTGACTCCTGACACTAACTGGATGACGCCCATAATAGCCTACATTCTGGAAGGGGAGCTGCCAGTCGACCGAAATGAAGCACGTCGACTGGAGTCAAAGCGGTAAGGTTCACTGTCCATGAGAACAAACTCTACAGGCGGTCATTCTCTGGACCTCTTTTGAGATGTATCACGCCAGAAGAAGCAGAGTATGTACTTGCCGAGCTTCACGAAGCAGAATGCGGAAATCATTCAGGAGCAAGAAATCTGACCAGTAGGGCACTTACCTCAGGATACTACTGGCCGACTATGAGGATCGACTTGGTCGAGTACGTAAAGAAATGTGATAAGTGTCAAAGGTATGCCCAAGTTTCGCACCAACCACCAGAGATGTTGAATCCAATCCTCTCACCATGGCCTTTCATGAAATGGGGAATGGATATCGTTGGGACCCTACCCAAGGCTTCAGGGTCCAGGGTTTATATACTCGCAGTCACAGACTACTTCATGAAGTGGGTCGAAGTCGAAGCATTTACACAAGTCAGAGATAGAGAATCTGAAGGAATGTCATATGTCGATTCGGTGTCCCAAGAGAGATAGTCACTGACAACGGATCCCAGTTCATCAGTAGTGATTTTAAAGGATTCTGTGACACTTGGAAGATAAAGTTAAACTTCTCGACCCCGAGGTATCCACAGTCGAACGGGCAGGCCGAGTCAACTAACAAGACAGTAATCAACACCTTGAAGAAAAGACTCGGGCAAGCTAAGGGAAGCTGGGCAGCCGAGCTGCCAGGTGTACTGTGGTCGTACCGAATGACTGCAAGGACCGCAACTAGTGAGACTCCGTTTGCACTTACCTACGGAACAGAAGCAGTAATCCCTGTGGAAGTAGGTCTCCCTTCTGCGAGATATCAGTACACTAAGGAGGTGAAAAACCAGGCAGCACTTAATGACCAACTCGATACAATTGACGAAATGAGGGAGCGGGCGCTTGACAGAATGACAGCCTACCAGAGAAGGATTGCTCGACATTTCAACAAAAACGTCCGAACAAGAGCATTCGACGAAGGAGATTGGGTCCTACGCAAGGTATTCCAAAATACCAGGGAAAAAGGAGCAGGAAAGTTGGCCCCAACGTGGGAGGGACCATACCAAATAACAAGATTAATAGGTAATGGAGCCTACAAGTTGTGCAGGGCGAATGGAGAGCCAGTAAAGAATAGCTGGAATGCTACCAACTTAAAGTCGTACCATTTCTGAGACACTTTCATTTTTACTTTGCAACTTTCCTTGAAAATAATACTGACTTAAGCATCGGAGGGCCAGTGGCAATGCGATCGGCCTCCCTAACCTTGAAATTGCAGATTCAATGTCAAGCATTCGACAAGGAATGTACCACTCGATCAAGAAGGATAACACAGGCATGAGTATACCTATGCTCGACATTAATTATCGGTGAGGAATGTACCAACGTTTAGCAGTCGACAAAATGTATTATGTGCGTCCGTATTATTAAATTTACTATTATGGTAACGATTTGAAGGCCTAGTTTTCGGTAGAAATGCATTATTAAATGAGTAGAATTCCCATGCACATGTTAGTAAAGTCAGATGCACTCGACCGCTCGACGTGATCGACAAGATGATAAAATAAAAACAAGAAGATGAAACCAGGTGTTGTATTGGTATCTGAGTACCACCAAGTGGTTACAAAAAAAAAAAGATTTTGATTTTACACTTCCGGAGTTTCAGCATCCACAGTCGAAGGCTCGACCTCTCCGACAATTGCGAGTGGCTCCTTTGAGGCGGGCTCGGTGTCAGAAGTCGCGTCGCCTTCACCAGCGCAAAACTCTTCGTAGAGCGCGATGTCCTCGTCAGGATGCCAGTCGACACTCTTTCCGACCTTGAATTCTTTCATTAGCTCCGCCTTGGTCTTCAAAATAGAGTCCAAAGCCACGGACTCAAGTTGCTCAAGAAGACTCGCATTTTTCGCTCGCTCGACTTCCAGGTTAGCCTGTAGTTGCATCTTCTCATCCACAAGAAGCCTCTTCTCAGCCTCAATAAAGGCACGGGACCTTCCGGATTCGGCCAGAGCAAACGTCTTCTCAGATTCGGCGGTCTTCAACTGCTCACATTCGTTTCGCAGCATGTGATTAGTCGACTGCAGAGTCCTGACCTTCCGGTCGAGTGCCACATTGTCTGACCGAAGGAAAAGCATACTTTGGAGAGACTACAAAAAAGGGGGGAGAGTTAGATCCCAAGAGTGATGGACTAGGCAAGAAATAAAATATTTTACCTTGAAAGCTTCCACAACTCCGTAGTCAGAGGCCGCAGTCGAGCCGAGCTCCTTGAGTCGGGACTCATCCGCGGGGAAGAGTAATTTCTCGACCGACCCCTTTATAACAGCAGGGTCAGAGTAGACAGAAATGTCGTTCAGAAATGACAACGTGATGGCTTCCTCAACAAGGTTGACAGATTCGACCCTTCGCCTCTTACCCACTGCCAGGCTCGACTCCACGAGGGGCTGGGAAGGTGGTGGCGAAAAGCTACCTTCGACCGCTTCGACGGGGGCCTCGGCTTGCTGCTTTGCGGTCGACTTCTTCTTCTTGAGCAGCCTCGAGCGAGCCCGAGCTGCAGCCTCTTCAGTCGACGGAATTTGAAAGGTCTTCGTCATTTGGTAGTCTGCAAAGACCCGTTGCCGAGGGGTTAGATGCTTGATTATTGAGAATTTGTACCCCAGCAGCTCGAGCGCCCTAACGATAAGTATGATAAACAGCACATTGACTGCTCGAGGGAGAGGGGTACCTTCTAGATCCTTGGTCAACTCCGACCACAATCGGCTTGAAGAAAGGCACTCGTCCGATAGAAGACTTCTCCAATCTCGGTCGACTTCGGAGATAGCGAGAATTTGACTTGTCCGCTCAACGACCGCTGAATTGTGCACTGGGTTTTGGTTGAATTTCTGCCCTACAAAGGAAAACAGCAAATAAGATTTTAGTCGACAACGATGTAAGGCTTTACTATTGAAATCTTACCTAACACACGCCAGGAGTATGGAATGTACGACTCTAGAATCGACCCGAGGACCAGTTGACCCCTCGCGAAGAAATAGCCTTCTTTCCAGTTGCAGTCGTTAGTGGTCAGACGGCTCACCAAATGCTCTCGACCAGTTCGAAGCACGAACTGATAATGGCCTTTCTCCTTGTCGTGCTCCTTCAAGTAATAGGAATACAACACCTCTTGCAAGCCAACAACTATCCCTCTTTGTTTACCCAGTGCCTCGAGTCCAAGCAGCAGTCTCCAGCCGTTTGGCATCAGCTGGCTCGGTGCAATCTCAAAATGGGCCAGGATCTCTTGGACCAGCTTCGGGATCGGCAGACGGAGTCCTTGAATAAAGGATGTCTCATAAAGGAAGGTCCAACCTGGAACCTCCCAGTCGACACGTTCGTGTCCTTTTGGAATCCTCAACTGTATCGACTCTGGAATACGGTAGGTGAGGCGCAGTCGAGTCAAATCGGACGATTCAAGCTTCGATCTTGGGTTGTTGGGCAAGATGTCTTGGGGTCGACTACACCTGTCGGAGTCGACATCCATTTCCTCATTAGGCCCATCCCCCCTGCAGTCGACTGCGGCCTCCATCAAGTCGAAATCCGGATGACCAGTTCTTAATACCGCTTCCGACTCGACCCTTTCAACTACCCTAATTGGTTGCAAAAGGCTCTCTTGGAAGAATACAGGAGTAGGCTTGGCGACAGTCACACACTCGGCCCTTGTTACAGGTGACGCAGAGTCGGCAATTAACATATCTAGTCGACTGCCGCTGGACGAACTTGACTCGGAGGTGACAAGCATGGTAGTGGAGGCAACTTAAAAAGGAGAAGGGGGAAAAGGAATTGACAGTCCCGAATATTACCCTTGCCGGAAAAACTCTGGTTATCACCGGCAAAACTGTGGCCCAAACCAAAACCCGACGAAAAGCAAGACCCAACAAATAGGGAAAACCAAAAAGCAAAAAAAAAAAAAAACAAAGACAACAAAACCCTTCAAAGTAAAGGAGAAAGATAAGTAGAACCTTCAAAACAATAAAAAGAAAAAGGTTAAATTAGGGTTTGTATGGAGCTTGGGGTTTTTCTCGCTGTAAAAACCCCAAAATCCACGCCTAAGAAAGGAGAGGGACCAAGGAAAAGAGAAAGTTTTCAGAAGAAAGCAAGAGGAAAAGCAAGAAAGAAGAAGAAAACGAGAAACAACTCACCGGGAAAACCGCCGGACCAGGGGAAATTATGGAAGCTTCTGAAAAGCTCTGGTTTTTCTTTTCCTTTCTTCTCTGAGAAAATTCTAAATGAAGAGGATGGAAAGGGCACGATCCTAGTTAAAGAAACTCATCTTTAAAAGTTGGGGACGCGTGTCAACGTTCCGCTGGGCGTGACTTACGAAAAGTCGCCCACACCGTCTGGTTGCGAGCCGTTTCGCACGCCACACCCCCAGGACGAATGAGAGGTGCCACGTGTTCAAGTTCCGAACGGTTACCACCTTCCTAAACTTTCCAACTTCTAACCAATTCGAATCAAGAGACAAAACCGACTGGAACCCCAGCATGACAGCGCCCATACAGATCCTAGCTAGAGCTCTCACTTGATTTCAATAGTCGGCCGCTTCCTGGCACCACGTGCCTAAAACTAACAGTCGACGACAGTGGTCGACTGCTTGTAGGCATCGTGTGTCATAATTTGCAGTCGACAACTTTAGTCGACTGCAATTAGGCTCCAAGGGCCAAGCGTCTTTTGCGGACGACCTTATGGTCGACTATTGTTAGGCACCAGGTGCCTAAATTACCGCCAACTTATGATTCGACCATCGCATCCTACTTCATGGTCGATTGCTCCAATCGGTCACATGGTTGATTACTCTTAATCCCCAGTCGACTTCTGTGGTCGACTGCTTCTATACATCCTAGCTGCCCCTAGGGTAGGAACAACGTCACTTGCTGAACCTCGCAGTCGACATGAGGGATCGACTGCTTCGACTTATCAGGCAGAAAAGTTTTCACCCAACCACAATGGTCGATTATTACTCTCTAACTCAAGAGCTCTTGACTTAGAGAGTGGGGGACAAACTGTAGTGGCCAAAAGTCGCTGACAGGTTTAATGGCCCAATTATCCCAAAAGGCTAGCATCTTTCACCAGGCCCAAGAGCCCATTAGCCCAAGATCAGTCTCTATGGTCCAAACATTCAAAAGAAGATAAGGGTTGACGAGTTCAAGCGAGGATCTCAGTCC
Source organism: Macleaya cordata (assembly GCA_002174775.1). Taxonomy (NCBI): domain Eukaryota; kingdom Viridiplantae; phylum Streptophyta; class Magnoliopsida; order Ranunculales; family Papaveraceae; genus Macleaya; species Macleaya cordata. The sequence continues at coordinate 215,675 of MVGT01002292.1, read as the reverse complement.
ACGTAAGACTCCTCAACCGTTTTAATATCTTCCTAAGGCTGACAGATTCAAATCAGAGCTCAATCCTCGCGACCCCGAAAATATCTTCCTAAGATCTGGGTAAAGTATCACGAGATCCCAGGAGGACTGATCTGGACCCTCCTCCTATAAAGGGAGAGGGAAGCAGATTGAAAAGGGGGGACAGACTCTCTCTCACTCTCTAAAAAAAACTCTCTGCAACTCGAAGAGCACTCACGATCTGTCGCACAGCCAATCTCCTCTGGAGAGATTACATCATCAAGTAAAAGACTCAACGACTAAGATCTCGCCTTCTACCACCCTTGACCACGATCTACCAGAATAGGTGATACAGATCTAATTTTCTTCTTTAATTTTCTGTTTAATTTATTTTCTCAAACAAAGCTGACTTGACCATCGAAGACTCTTAGGCCGGCACCACCCCGGCGCCTAGGAATCTTCACGTGCTATTTGCATTTCCTCCTGTGCAGGTTGTCGGTGCCTTGATCTAAAATCAATTGTGGAATTTGCGGTCTACAGTTACTAAGACACAAGTTTTTCAATCTTTTGACACATGACTTACACATCTTATTTACTATTAGATGCAATCATCCAAAATAGGGGATGAATCATCTATTGGATAATTGTGTCTAACAATAAATAGGATGTGTCTAAAACGAGTGTCAAAAATCAAAACATTTGTATTCAGCTCGATCTCACGTTATATTTACTAGGTATAACCTCGTGCCTCCAGCACATGGCAATACCGCGTTTTCCTCCTCACACACGTGTAGCGCGTGTGATTCGTAAAATGATTGGACATCCAAACTACTCGCGCGGATTTCCCAAAGAAAACCGTTTCCGAGACAACATGTGGGTGCCCCAAATGGAACGGTGGGTGAACTGAGATTGGGGTTTATCTCTAGTGGACAGTTAAATATTCTATTGACGATTGTTTCAGTTTACGGAAACCTCTATGAACAGAAGACCCCAGTGAGAGTAATAACCCGTTCATAACTCACAGTAGGGTTTCTGCTCAGTCGGTCTTCCTTACTCGAAACCATGGCTTTTTAACTCTACAAAGAACAAATTTCCTTTTTATTGCTGAAGGTTGCAGTAGATGATTTCTAGGTCTTCGTAGGAAACTTAAAATCATGAGGTACTTCCACTACATTTTAAACACATCTCGAAACCCTAATTTTTATTCTCGAGCACACAAAGACCATTCATTTCTAGGGTTCTTACGATCGAAATCTGTTTTATATTCAACTTATTCCTTCTCAAATCTCTTCCGCAAATCGGATGTTGTTATTCCAAATGAACGATCTTGGAATCGATTGAGTTTTGCGCCGGAATCTACTTCGACTGGGCAAGAAACGAAACTAAACCCTAGTGAGAGGGTCTCCGTTATCGTCGATGAGATATCTGGTCTTACATTACTTGAAGTGGCGGATCTTACAGAGGTTCTGAGGAAGAAATTGAATGTAAATGAAATGCCTATTATGACTATGATGATGCCTGGAATGGGAATTGGTGGTAAAGGCGCCGGCAAAGGAGGTGGAGCTTCGAAGACGGAGGAGAAAAAGGCCGAGAAAACGGCATTTGATTTGAAGCTCGAAGGATTTGATGCAGCTGCGAAGATTAAGATTATTAAGGAAGTTAGGACTTTTACTGATTTGGGTCTCAAAGAGGCTAAAGATTTAGTGGAGAAAGCACCAACTTTGCTGAAGAAAGGGGTACCTAAGGAAGAAGCTGAGAAGATAATCGAGAAGATGAAGGAGGTTGGCGCCAAAGTTGTAATGGAATAAGGTAGTTTCTTTTCTGTTGTAATTTTTGGTTCTTCTGTTGTTACTTTGATATTCAAGGGAAGTTTTGATTCTGGGGCCGATCATGAAGTTTTGTTTGGATTATTTTGAAATTTTTTTTTTTTTATTGAGTAGGTCTTGCCCTAAAATGTGAGAATAACTGCAGTTACCCGAATCTTAACAGCACTGTGTTTTAAAATCAAATAATGCTTATAAATTCACTGATATTAGGCAATTTTCGAGCTTGTGAGACCAATGAACAACGAAATATAATCTGATCATTTCTTTTTAGAAATGGTAAAAACTTTAGCAATTTAGGGCATACTTGGTAGTTACATAGAAATGATAAAATGTATTTGCATTTTGGGGTATGCTTGGTAGTTATGCCTCAAATACGTGTAATTTGATAAAGAAAATTGAGAACTAATAAAATTTTGATGAACTTTAGGTGCTTGATCCTTTTTTTTTTTTTTTTTGATAAAGTAGGTGCTTGATCCTTGGTGTAACAATGACCTAGTTTATGATGGAATTTGGTTTGCTTTCTAATAAATTGGAGAAAGTTTCAGCTTTATGAACCCTAATTTTGAGAAAATTTGGGGTTAGTCATTTCATACAGGTAACTTATGCTCTTATAATTGTTTACTCCATATCCATCTTTACTTTGTAGTTGTTGTTTTTTTTTTTTTTTTTTNTTTTTTTTTTTTTTTTTGTTATTCTTCTGCTATTTCTATTGGATCAATTCCATAGGAGGGTGATGCCGCATGTCGTTAGTCAAATGAGGTTAAATAACAGATTGCCTTTAGGTCAGTCATTCTTATATGCGATTCCTAGGGTACAGAGACAAGAAAATTTTCTTGAAATAGCTCAATGGTTCAATTAGAACATTGCAATGGTAGATCTTCCTATCTGAGAAATCTGTTGGTGAAGTGGCGAGTAGGACTCTTGGCACTTTGTAAGGTGACACTGTACTATTGCACCAACTCATTGAAGGTAAATGAATTTTTGACATTGTTACCAATCAAAAAGTAAATACATAATTTATCATGGGTGCTTGACATGCCTCTAATTATTTGCATTTCCTCTGATGCAACGCCACTTCAGTCCATTAATCATGTTTAGTTACAAAATGAATTCTGTGTCTCAGTTTGATGGAGAGTGGAAAGATATGACTGCTTGCCTTGTTTGGCACAACTTTCAGACTCTGCACATCTAGCTAAAGAAGTAGAACTCTGTTTCTATGGGCTTGGTTTGCTAAGCAAACACATGTTCTAATATGTGAGCCATTTGATGCTAGAATAGAAGACCTTTTCAATTCTTTCCCAACTTAGAAACTTTATAAAGAGTATTGTGTTTGTCAATAGCATGAGTAGGTATCTTCTGTTACTAGTGCCATGAGTGATTGGGGTTTATTAGGAGAGAGAGGAGGATATTTGATAAAGGACCAACCTCCTTAAAGAATTCCCAAAGCAGGGTCTGTAGTCTTATTGAAAACCATTATAGCCGTCCCAGCAATTTGGTTATGTTTGGCAAATACCAGGATCTTTGACTTTTATTTATACTAGAGTTCAGGAAGCATCAGAAAAAAAAGAAGAAGAAGAAGAAGCAGAGTTTAGACACACGGTTCTTCTGAGTGAGCAATCCCAGTCAAATTCAAATTGGTGATCATGATTTTGCTAATTGATATTACTGGAGGCATCATACACTCATGACCAAGAACTTGATTACATGACTTAACCCGATACAATGTTATGTAACAATTTTCTTTTGAAGTGCTCTGATTCATTTTTTATTATGATCCTGCACTCACTCTTTCTTCCTAATAAATTTTGGTATTGCTTAAGGAAAGCAAATTTGGGAACTTGGATGTGTCACTGTATGTTAAAGCGACTTAGGGACTGGAGGCTTTGGGTATCTAGATGCTACACCATAACCATGATTGATAGCTTCTGGGACCAAAAAAACACTCTACATCTTTGAATAAGCGACAATGGAAATGAGATATTTAATAACCAATGACCCAAATTTTTATTCCACTACCAAGTACCAACAACCGTTGGCTTTACTTTAGTACTTGAAGGTATGACCTACCTTTGGGAAGGTCACGGGTTCTAACCTCACGAAGGGCCCAAGGCTGGTGTCTAGCCCGGTTGTCTACCTCTGATTCCATCAGACTCACAGTGTTGCGAGCGTAAAAATCATTTTATTAAGTGAAACTAGATTTTAAGAAATAACTAATGACCTGAAATTATGCTATATGTGGCAGATTAATGAAAGCACTGGTAGCAATTTGCTTAGGGTTTTAGTTAGGATATTAATGTAATATCCGTTATATCCTTACGCTAGTATATTCTGGACTCGTTTTCCTCGCAGGGAAGAAGAGAGGAAAAACATTTGAAGATGTGAAGAGCATACTGCTGAATTTGTGAAATGTATCAGACAGGTTGCTGGCTGAATAACGTAACCCATGAAAGATGGACGACAAACTAACAGGATGCGTTTGGGTATTGTTTTAACACTTACATTGGAAGTTTTGAAAGAAATCTCAGAATCGGCGGGCATTTACTCTAAATTGGTCTGATGTCAGACCTGTTTCAGTATATGGAATGCTCATAGTCATAGGCAGATAACTCTGCTGTTTTAGATTTAAACTCTTGACAAATAAAGAGGTTGTAATTCAAATTGGACTGGAGTCGGTCTGGTTTCATGTATATGAATTGATCGTATACAATTTTTAGCTCTAGATTGAAATTAAACCGAGTTCCATGCATTTAAAGGGTTTGTAGAATGTAAGTGTCTTGAAAAGATGAATTTGCTCCGGGGCGGTGCTTTGGATGGCAAATTTAAGCTTCTCTCTTCTTCTATTTTCATCAGTTTGATATTCTTATTGCAGATGGGTTCATCTCGTTCCTGGTTATTTAAGGCATGCTTGACCACTGCGTTGAGTGGTAGGGCATATGTATGTGTGTTATGTGAGGTTGTGAATTCAATACAACATAAAGTAGGATATTCCTTCCTTCGGCTCAAGTCAAGTTCTGTTTTACTTTTTCGATTCAGAACTGTAGTGTTCATCCATGAAACACCTTACCTTACTGTTGTATATCAAAGCATTAGTGGTTTGTTTGGATGGAGAATTTTAAGTAGGGATTTTGTAGGGACCAAAGATTTAGTGGAAAACTAGTTAGATATCATATTATAAATCTAACTAATTTTCCACCAAATTCCTGATTCCCCACAATATCCCTACTTAAAATCCCCTACCCAAACAAACTATAAATTACATCTATGAACCTTAGTAACCGAAACCTTGGTATAGAGGTGACGCTCCCGCTCCGGAACTTCGCGCTCCCGCTCCGAACTACGCTCCCGCTCCGAACTACGCTCCCGCTCCGAAGGTATTTTAGAACTAAGAACACTTTTTAATCGGCCGCTCCGACGCTCCCGCTCCCACTTTCGTTCCCGCTCCGACCCGCGCTCTGGTTACTTAGCTATGAACACATTGCTTAGGTCAAAGTCTGAAGTCTCAACAATTAATTAAGCTAATATATAACTACAGGTAGATATGTATCCTACAATGCCTTGCAATTTCAATTTTGCCTAGTTGACAAGCCTGATTAAAGTGGGCCGACCCCAAGAAAAATGAAAAAAAAAAATGTTGACCCAACAACTCCCATCTATTCCTTTTCAAGACTTTTAGGATGCCGCCTTTTTATCTTGATCCCCAACCGGGTGGTCTATGAAATTCTCCAGCTTTTCCTCTAGCTCCTCTGCCTGCATTTGCGATACAAACTTTTAACATCACTCCAAATTTCAGAGTTCATTTTCAGAAGATAAACGAATATTTAGTTTAATAAACCCAAGATGCACTATAAAGTCTAGCCAAACCAAAAGCTACTTAAAAAGTTAAAAAACTTAAATTTTAAACAATGCAAACTATAATTTGCATAGTAAAAAACGATGCAAATTGTAATTTGCATCAGCTATTTTAAATACTTTTGAGCATCTACACTTCTCTAAGTCTCTATGCAACTAGATTGAATAAGAAAAAAGTTAAAAAACTTAAAATTCAAAAAAAAAAAAAAAGAAAAGAAAAACCAGCAAGTATTCACACAATGTGAACCATATTAATCAATTTGAAATATTTTATCTTAATTAGAGCAACAAAATTAAGTTTTATTGAAGACAATTAATTAATGAATGAATTTAGGAAGGGTGTGTTAAGAAAGACCTTGTGAATGAGGTCTTCAACTAAATCAGCACCCTTAATGACTTCCTCTGCTACATGTTCTGCTACACAAAATGCATCCCTTAGCTTGCCTTCTGGAAGGTTATCGCCGACCTTATCCGCTATCCTCTCCACCTTCTTTGCCATCTCTTCCACCACCTCCGCCGCGATATCCACCGCGTCCATGGCCATGTCTACCTCCTCTGATGATCAATTTATTTATTCAATTCCCCATAAATCCAATTAAAAAACTTAAAAAAAAAATGGTGCTGGGCAGCTGGACAGGTTCGTCTTGGAATTAACGACCCACAAATGGGTACAAAAATCAATTCATTTTTTTTTAAATGAGCTAGAAATCTTTTGAGATATGGTACCTTAATTAATTAATTAAGGAGATGTACTTACTTTTAATTGTGAATAATGGTCCCCACTTGTTCTTGAAGAAAGGTAAAAACATGGGTATTATTGTCAATACGAGCCAGTTATACCTAATTAATCATCAATTTCATACAAAAAAAATGTAAATATTAATTAAATAACGAATAAGTTGAAAATGAAGATGAACTGAAAGAAATCAAAACTACCATGATCAAAGAAGTTGATCGATCAAGGATAAGAAGTACTGAAAAAAAAATTTCAAAAAAAATTACCAGCCGTCATGAGGTTCTGGTGGAGGGCATGAAGGAATTAGTGGGCCTCCTGGTTGAAGGTTTTCAATTGCGTTCAGTGCCCTGTATTACTCAAACAATTAATTATACAGCAAATTAATTTAATCATAACAAAACCAAAAACAAAAAAAATCTCCATGATCCATTATATGTAAGAGAGTGAAGGAATTAAGATCGAAAGATTAATTGAAGAAGAAAATTAAAGCTTACATGTTTGTATTAGGTTTTTGATGCAGTCTGATGAGATTGAGAGTAGTACTGAAAGAGTACTTCATTAACCTTTGATTTGCAGAGGAGAAGATGTAACCATGCTTATTGGCTGTAGTACTACTAGGGATATTATTGATCATCCTGCAGCATGGAAGACGAGAGAGACCAAAAACATGGAAGGATGATGATGATGATGATCTATGATGATCAGGACGGCCATGGATCTGGTTTATTCCCAAGTAGTACTGGTGAGAAGAGAAGGAACTTGTCATGGCGGCGGCGGCGGTCGACGACATAATTAATGACGGATTAAACATACAAACATGTTTTAGAGAGAGAGAGAGAGAGAGAGAGAGAGAGAGAGAGAGAGAGAGGATTTTTCTCTCATCTCATCTCATCTCATCTAGTATATATAAAAATGTGAAATGGGTGAAGAAGTAGGTCTTTCAGCTGATCGATTATCAAAACGCGCAAGACTACTTAGTTTTTGTAGTCAAGGAATTAATTAGTGCTAATTAGATATACTTTGGGTAGCTAGCATAGCATAGCATAGCATAGTAGCATTGTTCGTACACTAAATTAATTAATTACAATAGGCTGGCTGCTGGTAATTTCAGTCTTCGATCGCATGCACCTAGCACTCCTACTAATTCAATAATAGTATGTTAGGGCGAGGATTTTAAGGAGGGATTATCTGAAAATTATTGATTAGGTAGAAAATTAGTTAAATTTATAATGTGATGTCTAATTAGTTTTTAATCAAATTCTTATTTACAACAAAATTCCTACCTAAAATCTAATATACTAATTTAATAAGCTCTAAGCTCTAATTCGGCTCAAATAGTCAAATACGGCTGGCTGGACATTTCTACCCAAATTCTACCACCCAAAGGGCATCCCTAGCCATCTGGTCAGCGGCAAAATTCACCTATCTGTTCTCTCTGTTGAATTTGATCCTGCCATTCTTAACCTGAACCCATCGACTAGGATAAACAAGCCAGCCGATGTCCTCTTTTGGGGGCCACCCCCTAGTTGGCGGTTTGCTCATGAAGTGTGGGGCCAAGTTATTAGTGGTATAAATGGGCCGGGCTGGGCCATCGTGGGCCTAATTCTTAACCTAATGCTCCAATTCCTTTTCAGTTGTTCTGCTCCCTAGCAAATTCATCACTCTTTTACTCCCATAAATTTAGGTAGTGTCTATAAGGTAACGCAAATCTGGGTACTTGGGTGTGTGTTTGTTTGTAATTACGGCAAAATTTACAATAATTGGAACAATAAAACAAAAGACTGATGATATTAAGCATCCTACCAAAGCCATCCTACACTATCAGCTATTACCTATTCCTAATCTCCATTGCTTGTGATGGTGGCCATTCCACCTCTACCACTAACCCCCCAAATCCACCAACTCCACCACCCCACCGCCACCTGCAACACCTAATTTTTTTTATGGGAGATTAATAGAGAGAAATGAAGAGAGAGGGAGGGAGGGAGGGAGAAGAGAGAAGTTATTGGATTTTTTCAGTAAAATCACTTTCAGATCTATGATATCTTTTAGATCTAGAGAATTCGAGGAAGAAATTAGAGTAATAATCTACCTGGAGTTATCTAGCTCTGAATCCTCTGATTGAGAAAAGTTCAAGAATAGCTGAATGTGATATAACTGTAACGAACTGCAGAGATCAAGGCATCGAGTTTTACCCTTAGCAAAGAAAATTTACAATCAGAGTTTTGAAAACAGGGGATTCATGATATTTTCTCTAATGCAATATGCTTGCCACCCTTGCTTATTTATCTGTTGGAAAGAAAGAAAATCTGTTGTGACACGATACTGGGATTTTCGAGGGAAATAATCAAATTGGGAGAAGCTAATCATAGATATTAAAGTATTAATCTTCTTTTGGGTGTTCAGTTCAAGCACCTCAAGGGGATTTCTTTTCTCCTGGCTCCCTCTCTGTAATTTTTTTTGTGAGAGAGATCGAGAGGGAAAGAAGAAAAGAGGGATCGAGAGAAAGAAAAAGAAGAGATAGAGATGGTGTTGGCACGATGGTGATTTGTGGCACTGGCGTGGTGGTGGCGACCGAGAATGGAGATGGAGATGTTGATCGTAACAGTGGTAGGGTGGGGTTTTATTTTAGTGGGGTGTAAAACCTAAATAGTTAGGATGGCTCGTGTCAAATTTACTAGAATGGCTTATAGTGTTTGTTAGGGCATCCACAGCGGTGTAATTGAGAAGCCAAATTTGGAAAAAAAGTTACACACTGGGGCTTTGTAAATATGCAAAGGGACCCTACAAGTCTCCTTCCCCAGCCAAATTTCACGACATGCAAACGGATTTGCAAATTTTTTAGCCAGACGGCTAGGGGGGGCGTTTGAAGTGAGACGGGTAGGGGGGAGAGCGTTTGAGATGGGGCGACTCGGGGGAGGGGCGTCTCACCAGACGACCCCAGGGATGGGCGTCTGATGTCAGACGACCCCAGGGGAGGTCGTCTGATCTCAGACGACCCCAGGGGTAGGCGTCTGATGTCAGACGACCCCAGGGTAGGTCGTCTGATCTCAGACGACCCCAGGGGTAGGCGTCTGATGTCAGACGACCCCAGGGGTGGGCTACTGGTTTTAGGTCATTTTAAAAAAAAAAACATTTTACTAAATGCCAGGCGGTGTCCCTAGGGGCCGCCTGGCATCAGATGCCCCAACAGTTGGTCGTCTGATGCCAGGCGGCCCCTAGGGACACCGCCTGGCATTTAGTAAAAAGTTTTTTTTTTTTTTAAAATGACCAACGTGTCCCCGATTTACTTTTTTATCAATTTTTTTTATATTTAACCGGTGTGCAACTCGACTGTAAAAGCCAAATTTGGAAAGCCAAATTTGGCTTTTAGCAATCCACCACTGTGGATGGCCTTAGGATGCTCAATATGTAAAAAAAAATGATATAGGCCACATTTCATGTACCCCTGAGAATAATAGTAAAAGAAAAACATGCATGTTTATTCTCTATCACATTGAGGCTCGAACCTAAAAAACAAATAAATTGGACTAGATATTCAATCGAATTTAGTATTTTATTCATACAATCCACTTAAGCCTGCCTGTGTGGCCTACGCACCTAAAAATGACCTAATTGATAAATTTTTTATGAGGATGATTTTCTCATCATTTAGATCAAAATCAACTATTGGATATCTTCATGGGGACCACATACTTGTGTAAATGAAGTTATTTAAGAGTATGTGTAAAATATTATGAAATCTTACATCATTTATGTTAATTATGATAAAACTCAAACAAAAATAATTTTAGGACCGGCCCATTCATCTGTCAAACGCTTATATGACAGGGTGGGACTCGCCACTTTTTTTCCTCCCAAAGGTATTTTGAAGGGGTTTCAAACTTACATAGCACTAGGACCGACCATGCCACATAAGCATCGGTCACAACTTTTATAAGTTGGTCTGCACAAAAAGCACTACTCTTATCTAAAAGCTTATGCAATACTAACTTAGATTCCGAGAAGCTACTATTAAAGAGCAAAAGGCGAATGATGAGCCCGACAATAATAGTGTTGTTTGGACCAACCATTTTTATAAAAGTGGTTCCCGATGCTTATGTGGCATGGTCGATCCCACTACCATGTAGGTTGAAAACTCCTTTAAAATAATTTTGGGAGGAGAAAAGTGATGAGTCCCACCCTGCCACATAAGCATCGGGCACTACTTTTGTAAAATGGTCGGTCCAAAAGGTATTCTTGGCCCGATAGGATGTTGAAAAAGCTACGAAGTGGACGATTTTTTCTTTTACATGGACAAGTTAGGGGACCATTTATCAAGTGTTTTTTTAGGGGACGCCGCTATTTGAACATTGAGATCAAATATTACAATTGTAACATTGGACTGTGGGGCCTACATGGTTACACTTTAAGAGCTGAAGTTTTGTGAGTTTGTTCTCTTCACCATGTACATCATCCTCACAAAAAATTAACCTATTCTAAAACTTTTAACCTTATAAAAAATTGATCGGAAGTTGATTGAAAATTAACGGTGAGAAATGATCTATGAGGAAAAGATGGAGTTAGAAGTTTTAGAATAGAATGATTTTTTATGAGGATGCTCTGCATAGTGAAAAGAAGAACCTCCCAAATTTTCACCATATGGGCCCCACAATCCAATGTTACAATTAACATTGGTTTCAATGTTCAAATAGCAGCGTCTTTTTTTTTGGGTGATACAGGAGGTCATGTCCATGTCAGTGCGTCTGGTTAGGAGCCCTAACTTTTTGGGAGCCCTATTTTTTTGGCCAGTCGAATATCATAAGAGGGTTGGTTTTAGTAAAATTAAAGCCCAAGCCCTTTTTCAAAGAAGATGTTGGACCTGGGCAGCAGACCTAACCCCAATCACAGTTTGTATCAGATTGGTATTGGGCTTCAGACTTGGGCCCTATTGGCATCCAATCATGTTCGACGCTCTATTGCCATTCTTCTATAGATTTTAACCTCAAAATTTCAATCCACAAAACAATGAATGTGATTTTTCCCGAAGATGATCTATATAATGAAGAGATCATTTGCACTGATAAAAAGAAAAGACAAACAAAGATATCAGCACTTGAATCATCTTCATGTAGGTCCCATAAAGCAGTGTAAGAGTAAGTGGCATAAACGGATCTTAAGATCTTAACTCATACCAATCGAACAAAGTGCCTGATCCAGCAAACCTTTCTGATATTTCCTGGAAGAACTGTTTCCAAATATGAGTTTTACATCAATAAATAGATATTAACAAGAAGCATGTACAATATGCACGCGTTTTTACACTATTTGATGTTGGCATATATATATATATGCAACATTTGCTCTTAATTATATTTGAATGATTAACACCTGAAATTGGTATTATTGAATTAAACGTTACTTACAATTAACTTTTCTCATATGAAACAATTGACTGAGAAACATGTGAGGTGGTTACAGATTATATTTAAAACTGATGAAGGTAAAAAAGATGAGATGTCCTTATTATAACTGACATCAATAACAGTCAATCTCTCTTTTTTTCTGATGAGCTTTGAGATGATAGATGAAGGATACAAGATACAATTCAAATGAGACCATATATAATACACATTTTATGGTAACTGGCTTGGTATTTGTTCACAAAATTGAAACTGCAAACATGTAGGAGAGGAAAGTAATCTGTCTAACATACCCATAAGATCTTCATGGTGCAGTCTCCATTTGCAACATTTTGAGACCAAAATCATGCTTTAGAAGAAGCTTGCATGATTTTCTTAAATCTCCCTTCATCACTATACAGAATCAGTGATGATCAGAATCTCCTCGACCGCGATTTCGCTATAAAATGTGTATCAATCAACTCTCTGCCAGTTTGTTTTCACCGCAGGTGCAAAAATTGCTCTTTTTTCATCATACCCAAGCTGAAGAACTACTTCAGTCCAGGTCATATTGCATCACAAGCCTCTCTACAGTATTCCTACTTATAACATTTCTCTGGTACAATTCTCTCAAGACCTCTGCTGCCATTTCCATTTCTTCTTCATGAGCAATTCCTTCTACTAGAATAGTATAAGTTGTTTCATTAGGCATGTAACCCTTCTCAACCATCGACTCAAAAATTTCGAGCGATAAATCCGTCCTTTGAGCTTTGCACAAACCAAGTATAAGAGCATTGTAATTGTCGATTTCGGGCATATATTCATTTTCTTCCATTACTGTAAAAATCTCCTTTGCTTCATCAAGCATTCCCTCCATACATAGACCCCTGATCAATGATGAGTTAGTATAAGAATCTGGTGTAAACCCGTTCTTCGTCATCTCATATAAAAGCTGAAATGCTGCATAAGTATTCCCTTTTCGACACAAGCTCGAAATAACATTCTTATAGAAGTCATGCATGGAGGATTTCTGTTTATTACCCAAGCTCTGAAATATGGAGAAAGCTTCCTGCACTCTCCCCTCCTCACAAAGCACGGCAAGAGCATTGTAAGTCCCATCATTGGGATTACAATGCCTGTAAATCATTTGGTCTAAACACTTGAGTACAAGATCCACCCTCCCTTCTTTGCAGAACTGCGCAATTATTGGATTATAGCTTGTGGCATTGGGCTTAAATCGACTCCGCATCATCTCCTCCAAAACTCCGAGTGCGTCATCAGTTCGTCCATGGAGTGCAAGTGAACTGATCAAGATATTATACGTGATTACAGACGGGGAACGTGTCTTACCAACCATCTCAGACAGGAGTTCATTTGCCTCCTCCCATCTCCCTTCATAGCACAAACTTCTCAACACAATGTTGTAGCTAACAACATTCGGATCAAAACCCTTCGACGGCAAGCTCCTGAAGAATTTGATGGCTTCATTAGTTCTACCTTCCTTGCAAAACCCAGTTAACAAAACATTGTAACTAACCAAATTAGGCTTCCCACCTTTGGCAATTATCTCATCTAAGAGCCTTACTGCCTCATCTACTCCTCTATCTTTGTAAGCAGCTTCAAGCAAGAATGAATAAGTGAACACATTAGGGATTAGTCCTTTTTGCATCAATCTATCCAAAACTTGCAAGCTATGTTGCAAATTTCCATGGATGCAAAGGCCTCTAACAAGTGAATTATAAGTAACAGTGTTGGGAGGGCAACCAAATTCCTCCAGTTTATCCACCAATTGCATTGCATATCCAACATTTCCTCTCTTACACAACTGGTTTACCAAGAAAGTATAAGAAGCTGCATCTGGGATGGTACCTGAACTAACCATCATCTCCATAACTCTAATTGCTTTCCTAATTTTATTGGACTTGCAGAGATCATATAAGAGTTGAGTGGATTGAAAAACATCAGGTTTGTGGCCCTTCCCTATCATGTATTCCAAGTACAGGAAAGCATCATTGAGCCTAAGATCTCTGTTTCTTGGGTCACTCTTCCCATTCTTCCAGTTGGGTAGTGTGAAAACAGTTTCCTTTGGAGGTATTGTGATCTGGGTAGATGCTAAAACTCTGGAAAAACCTTTGTTGAGTGAAAGAGTATGGAGATTTGGGATCTGAGAGATTAAACAATAAGGTTTCTTTCTTTTCTGTGAAGTTGGGTTTTGGAGAGGAGTCAGAGACTGAAGCAGAGCAGCTGCCATGGTTCTGTTAGATACTATATATATATATACTGTTTTTCTCAAACGCAACTGAACCAATTATTTCCTATCTTCCGTAAAAAATGTGCACAAATCAAAGAAAATTCTTCAAGGAGTGCTTGTTTAGATATGGGCTTTGAGAATTTTGGCATGAAATGGTAGAGAAAGAGAGAGAGAGAGATGTGGGTTTTTGCTCTGAATTACAGAGAAAGCAAGAGAAGAAATCTTGAAGAAGATGGTGATCAGATAATAGAGATGGGATTTAGATGTTTCTGACTGTAAGCAAATGAAGTGAGAGAAGGAAGAATCATACACTGTGTTCTTTTTCTCTTCTTCTTCCTAATTTTTGTTTGTTTGAGCAGAAATCTCCGTTCCAGTGAACAGCCTCATCCACCAAACAAGCTTATCTACCATACAATATAATACCCATCACTGCTCAAAGCCATTATCTCCTCAGAGGAGTAGCACGGACTGCATATTTGATTAAGAAGATGGAATTGAATGGTCAAAGAATAAGATTGATAATTGGATAAGGTCTATAGATTGAACGGTTAGGATTGGTTAACTACTAGTTAGTTATGTCTTAAATAACACGATCCACCCAGCATTTCAGTTCAGAAGAACTGATGCACATCAACTACTAACACAAGAGTCTCGCTCTCATACACCCGGGCTTGAAAATTTTCTGTGCACTAGAGAGGATAGTGGTAGGATGTTCAGCCGTGGTAAGTGGGTGGTCATCCCAACGGCTGTTCTCTTCGCACAAAAAGCTCAATTTTTTTTTTTTTTTTTTCATTTTTCTTACTACATTTTGGTTGTATATCAGCTCAAAATTAATCCATAGAGGTATAAGAATAAGTGAAATGTTAATAAATAAAAGTCGCGCAGAATTAGAATTTTTCATTTCAAAATGACAAAAAAATGCTCCCACCTAAAGAAAATAAATACAATCATGCGACTTAAGACGTGCGCTTCTTTAGAACAAACTCCCATCTCGCCTAATATATATACGCTAATACGTAACGGGGAACGTTAAAGGTGATCTGTGGTTAAAGACCCACGACCAACCAACCTATCAGGTTGGCTGATTCAAAAGCCTGAGGTATAAGTACCAAGCGTGCAGAGGTGTCTCGGAACGTGAAGTTTTCAACCTCAGAATCAGTTTGATGGAAGAAGATCTCAGATCCAACAGCTGATATCACCCATTAGTCTTTTTTTTTCCTTCGACAACATCTCCAAGAGGTGTATATGGGTCACACATTTAAAAGGGCAAGTAAGCTTGAAATCCATGAAAGTTTAGATTTGGGAAACTGAAAACCTGTAGCAAACCCCTACTTCAACAGTAGTTACCAGCAAAATCATCTTGATGATTTTCCTTTTTCTTCAATACCACAATTGTTTTTTTAAGTAATTTTACAAGTTCCCTTCTTCAACAAATTACACAAAAAAATTATGTGTCCTAATCTTTACAAATATGCTACCTTTCCCACCAATCTCTTGCTATATTACAAACTATGTTTTTCATAACCATATCCATTATCAATAGCTATTCATACTGACTCTGTTTCATTGCATTCTTAAAAACAGTTTCCAAGCAGGATGTATGATGATACCAGAGAAATTGCACCAGGGGCAATGTTATTATTGTTCCTTTTTCTTCTGCTTCTTCTTCTCCCTAGAAGAGCTTCAATTGCCATCCCACAAATTTGTAAGCAAGCATCATCTTAAGCTACAAAATCATGCAACATATGGGAGGAACTGAACCTGCTACGTCGGTCCCCAGGATCCATACAATCATAATCTGCTGTGTCGGACCCAAGAGAAGAAGCTGCTGCTGCTGCCGCTGCTGCTGCATTGTACATATCGTCCGCTCTCATAACAAAATTCTGATGTGTCCCCCCAGACATGGATAGCCCACCGCCATCGCAGTGCTGCAAACCCAACGTGAGCGACACCCCACTGCCACTCCCATACCTTGCCAACTCAGCCATCTGATATGCTGCATTGGCAGTCATAAACCTCCCACTGCCATTCCCATCGGACTGCACGAATGCATCCTGGAGAAGACTACAGTCGTCTGCATGGGATCTTTGTCCACTACTCAATTTCATACCTCTGTAACCTGTATTGTCTTCATGACCTCCATTTTGAAATGAGGCTCCTGCTGTCGGCCCAGACATTTCAACGTCGGGAATGAAATCAGGTTTCGATTCGTGGAATTGTCTAGGATGGCATCTCTCAGTGGTAGCAGACTTAACAAGTTGTTGTAACTCCTCCCTCTTATTATCCTCAGATGCCTTTGTATTGTCCCTTACTGTTTTGGATAAATTTTCGGATGAAGAATTTGAGTCCATCTCAGTTTCACCAAACTCTTCTTTGTACATCTCCTCGACCATGGGCTTCCAGAGACGCACCCTCGCATTTATAAACCAGTTTGAAACCTGATAATCAAAGGTTAGCTATGCATGAATAGAAGAAACTCAAAAAAGGTGGAATTTGGTACTATTCATTCTAAGGGATTATGCCAACAATAAGCTTTTTACTTCATTTCTTACCTGACTTCTGGTCAAACCAGTCTGCCTTGCTAGCATGATTTTATCCGAATCCTTCGGGTAACTGATGAATGTCAATAACAGGAGAAAGTTAGATAGGCTGAAGTGCTGGCTCATATAAATAAATAAGCGAAAAAATGGAGAAGCAGATCTAAGGAATTTACGGATGAAGGAAGTGCTCAAATAGCCAAGCCCGAAGAATCGTAACAGAGCTCTCAGGGAGCCCTCTCTGTGGTCTCCAAGCATGTTGTTGCATCATACCAAGCTGCTGAAGAGCCCTCTGTTGCCTCAGCTGCTGGTCCACAAATCGGAGACGAGATATTCCACCACCTTTGCCATTTCCTGCAGTATCTTGCTCCCCAAGGCTTTTGCGAGTGGCCTTAATCTGGTCATTAATTGCATCTCGTAAGCAGCGGAAGTGGCGGGAAATCGTCTGGAGGGCAAGTGCTGTGTATGGCTTAGCAGCCCCACACCCTGCTATTACATCAAAAGATGAAACTACAATCTGCATCTGATGATAGTACTGTTTGTATCGTCTATCAACCTGTGGAAGAGAGTGGATCTGATAAGTTTTGATTTAAAGACAAATTGAAACTTTAGTTCAATTACACATGAGAACAATTTATACTACTTTTTCATACTTGTATCGATCCAACATATTCTCTCCAATAACTATTCAGGCTGAACGAACTTTCTGGAGAACTTCTAACCAATACTGTACAGTATTTTCTAGACAGAAAGGACAGAGTACACAAAAAGTACTGGAGGATGCTCTAGATACAAAAGCTTAAAAATGCCATAAGATTCCATGAAGTGTTCTTATTCCAGATTTCAATCTACCCATACATATTTTCTCTCAACAAACTACATGGATTATGAATTTAGTTCAAATTGGCATGGTATCGCTCGAACGAAAGATTGTTTGAGCCTGATAAGGTATAAAGACAGACATAAGATCAGCAAACTGTAAGAAAGGAGGAAAAAGAAGAATTGGTAAATCTCTTTTCTTAGTCACAATCAGAACCTGTAAGAGGACTAGAAACAAGCCATATATCCAAAGAAACTGTTTCTTATATGCCTGACCAGTAAGCACCTATACTTTTATGGCTAGATATACAGAAACTAGAGTGTAACTTCTTCCCCCATTCAATGGTTAATTTTTGGGCATGTCCATGGAAAATGCACAAAAGCACCCAAGTGTAAAATTCCTTTAACCACAGGTTGTACTGGAAAGAGATGGGGACCTAAATGAACTTGAATAAGGGTGAGATGGGTACACAACCATGATAATGTACTCTAAAAATTGAAAGGAGGTCTAAAGTTACCCCATCACAGCTTAGAAACAAAAACCAGATGAATGATGAAAATGGCAGGGCCTTTCAATGAAACAACACAAAATGACATACGCAATTCAAAAGAGAATATTTTTCTGTTTCTTTAATCAGAGAGAAAATATTGATTTTATATCGGCCTCTAATCAGGGTTTTGACTGTGAATTAAACAGAAAACGTCATGGTAGATTGCTGACTCCATCATCAGCAGTGAGCAGGTTACATTCTATTTATGTTGGAAGGTCTTGGTGAAAAGTTGATCTCCTTACCATTCAAATCCACAACATCAATCAGAAGAAATTTCCCTTTATTTGCTCAGTCAATATAATTTCAGCGTCAAGAAAGTATATTGAACATGCCAACTTTCTATCTCAGATTGGAAAAGAAAGGTCCTCTGGAGCTTATATTGGACTGATGTGGATGATTTTGAGATCAGTGGGTGACAAATCCAATCACATCCATTAGACAAGAAATTACCTCCAAGTACGTCAATACTGGCACAGAAATTTCTGGCAAAGAACTACTAACTAAAGTCACCTAAGAGAACTTAGCTAACACCTGTGATCTCGATAAATTACTGCTGCAGATTGTATCAGGGCCACAATGAAAACCTAAGAGATCTTGGCTACCACAGTTACCAATTCTGTTCTATGATTTCAATCATCTTTGATAAACCACCCATTATCATCATTGTACTCAACTTGCCTCAAGAGATCATTCACAAATACTTCAACCACGTCATATTGCATCATGCTGAACCATTGGAATAACTTGATTTTGTTAAGATTCGTCAAGCTTAAGATTCATTTGAGTTTATTTTTAAGTAGATTCTAGTGGGCTCACACGAGAAAGTCAAGCAGTTTGGACCTTTTGGCCATCCTCAGGAGACATAAACACCTAACTTATCTCTACAGCACCCCACTGACCTTGCAAAAGACTGAAGTCCAGAATCATATATATTCTACACGTATGTAATACTATACTCAAATAAAGACACCAGAATTACATCAACTTTTTCTGATACACTTTTGAATTCCAAAAAACAAACAATAGAATATTATTGTTTCGGAGACAAATTACTAGAGCCCAACATATCCTAAACTAGTTCAGGTTAAAATAAATCATACTGTTTCAAACCCTTTTTGTAATAAAATAAGAATCAAGGATATTGGGGTAAGTCTGCTTTCAGTGATAAACAAAACTCAAAACATAAATAACAGTCCTCTTATTTCAAATGGGAAAGAAAATTAAATCAAAATCCTCATCTTACAGGGGATTGGTGGATTTCCCCATCCTGACAACAACAGATTCCTTTCACATAACAACAGGCAACTTAAATAGATCATCCTAGTAAATATAGGATCTTCAGATATCATCAAAACTTTCAAGAAGCTAATTCATAACACAACATGTCCTTATTCTCTATGTGCGGCAAATTCAGAGCTTTCAAAATGTTACAAGGGGGTGATGAGGGCCTAGTTCTCCATTCTCCCAAGACCCGCCCACACTCTCTCTCCCAAATTCTTTCATGATCCACTCCACCTTCTAAAAACCATACCACTTCCACATATTTCTAATAAGCATTTCCATCCACAATCTATCATTCTAGTTTCTTACGATTA
The DNA here is from genome assembly GCA_002174775.1 of Macleaya cordata. NCBI lineage: Eukaryota > Viridiplantae > Streptophyta > Magnoliopsida > Ranunculales > Papaveraceae > Macleaya > Macleaya cordata. The sequence continues at coordinate 196,133 of MVGT01002292.1, read as the reverse complement.
AGAGAATCTCCAACCAATTTATCCTTTGACAGACATGTAATCCTCTTCAAAATGAACTAAACACTTTTGGCAAACAGAAATCAAATATCAGATAAATTTCATCAAGCAGTTTGCTTCATTGGGGGCTTTTCAGACATGCTTATTGTCTTCAGTTTTTTTCCTTTAGTCTACCTCCCTTCCCTGATAAAAGGGGAAAAGCTGTTGGCATGCTGTGGCCTAATTCATAGAAAATACAAGAAGCAAGAAAACCCTTTATTTGTTACCAAACGTAAAGCACACGCAGTTTCTTGTAACACTTCCATTCTCTTTAGAAGAACTATATGAACCATTTTTTTTTTTTTTGAGAACTATCTGAATGGTAAGCTAATCAACAACTAGCTATGGTCTGTTTTAGGCTTTTTATGTGTGGAACGTGTTGTTCAATATGATGTTACTGCCAGTGCTTCACTGGTCGCCCTCTCTCACAATAAGCTTCAATTAAAATCAACGAAACAAATCTTGTAACTAATTTGTTTCTGTTAAGCTTTAGTAACATTAGAAACCATTTGCAAGCATGTCAAAGTCAAAAAAAAAAAAAGACTAGATAGGAATAGAGCATCGAAGTATGCAAAAAGTTGGAGGATTTTTACAAAGTTAATTTCTATATATATATGAGTTAGATAAAACAATTAAAAAGACATCCATTTCATTTAACCATACCCACAAGTGTAATGACCTGATAAGATATAAATTAGTGATTAAACCAGAAATTAAGTCTAGGAGAAAAAAAAAAGGAATTAGCAGAATAAATGAATTTGGTGTGCTCACCTCATCCAACATGGACAAAAGCTTTGTCATCTTGTTCTGTAAATCCTGTCTCTCGGCAGGTGAAAGCTCACCAGCGGATGTGGTGGTTACCTCTTGAGGGTCTGAAGGCATCCCGACTGCAGCACCATCCTTCAATTGCTCATCAGTCTCTTTAGAGCCCTTTAAAACACCTTCATGTTGCTTCAAAGCCTTGTGAACATTGACTACTTCATCAAGCAATTGTTGTGCCACCTTTAAGTATTTAGAGTTAGCGATGGTGCTTGCAATTCCCGGTACTCCATATGGAGAAGGATCAGAATGCATCTGTTTGGGGCCTACTGCAGATAGAAGATTGTTTAGTGCTTCCCCTTTTATCACATCATGATGGATACCTGTGAAACCTGGTTGCAAGTATTCAGCATTTCTCAATTGCTTGTTTTGAGGGCTCTCATCATCTCTAGACCCGCTTCCGCTCCCACCACCACCACTTCCTGAAATTGAAGGATGAGAATTCAAGAACGAAGTGAGACCCGGGTTAGGTTGACGGTACTGAAAGGAAGGGACTGGAATTGCTGATGGGATATGTGTGCTGAGGGAAAGGGACAATCCCTGACCCTGCAAATTCTGTCCACCATGCAAAATTCCTAACTGTGTCCCTAAACCCATCTGGGTATCCTCAGTAACAGAGCTCCGGACCAGATCATCAGTTGCACCATTAATGGATTGAATGTTTGTGGGACCACCAGTTGGCTGCATGAACAACATCTCATTTCTGCTATCCCTCCACAAACTGTAAGATTGATCCCCAGTTTGCGAACCGACAAAATTCGATAAGATCCCTTGCTGTGAGGAGCCCAATTCTGATGCTCCAACAGATGGAAGGTCAACACAGTTTTGCTGTGATTGAGAATTTCCAGCTAAGGGATCCGAGTAGGAACCTGTGGAAGAAGAGTAATTCATATACATCATCATGTTCCCTGCAAGACCCTGAGCTTCAGGATACGAATTGGGTGCAGGGTCCCTCAGATAGAGGTTCGGCGTAACATCTCTTTGATTGCTTGAAGTGGGGTAATAAGTAGCCATGAATTTACTTCCTCAAACTTGGAAACTTCCCGTTGAGGAGCTTGAATTGGACAATCAATCATTACCAGTGTTATTTGCAAGGGAATTTGCTGTTGTTGCTCCAAGAACTGATCATATATCCAACGAAAATGATGATTAGATAGCTCTAATGAATAATTACAAATTTCAAAAAATTATTCTAGATTGACTCTAAAATCACAATAATCAAGTTTTTATCTTTGTGGGTTCTCTTAGAATCATTATGAGAAAGTTGGACTTTGCACAGAAACATCAAAAGAGAGAGAAATCATCATATTATCTGCTATAAACCCGGCACCCAAACCCTTTAATGAAAAATAAACAAAACAGAAAATCCTATTTATCCCATAAGTCAAACAAAATTGGAAGAACAAAAATAATCCAGAAGTTCAGAACGAAAAGATAAACCAGAAGAAACCCAGAAACCAAACATCTAGATTGTAGGAATCCCACAAAACAGAAGTCAAAATAACACACAAGCAATCAAACTGAAAACCCAGTAACCCCAAAAGAAACAAAAGTCTCCTGAACAAACATAACTTTATCTCTCTAGTGATCATTAAAAATTTATAATCGTCATGCATGAAAACCCACATCACCAAAACGTCGATTGAATCACATGTACATCAAAACTTGAAGGTAGATGAGAGAGAAAGAGATAGAGAGATGAGAGAGATAGAGAGAGAAGATACCTGAAAACCAGAGTGTGTGGGTTGTGGGGAGCAAGAAAAACTCAAAACCACACCGGATCGGCTGAAACAGACCTCCCAAAACGGAGACAAAACCAATCCCGAGATCAAAAACAACAATCTCCTTTCATCGAACCAATACAACAAATTCTGAATAAAAAATTATAAAAAGAAACAACAACTATATACTCTGCTTTATGTTTTTAATTCATTATATCTCTATCCATCATCCCATCCATCTTTCCCACGTGAGATTACACACGCCCTCACCCCACCTGGTCATGAAAACTCCCTTAAAAGGTACCTCTGAAACTCAACCCCCTTTTTTTCTTTCAACTTCTTACTTAATTTCTTCCCTTTCTGTTGCTGTTGCTGTTGTTGTTCTTGTTGGTTGTTGTTGTTTCTCCCTTACTGTTGTTGTTGTGGTTAAGGTGTTCAATCCTCTAACTACCAGTAGGTAGACCTAAACCCTCTCTTAAACCCATCTCTCCTTCTCTCTACCTTCTTCTTCTCCAATTTTCCTCTCTCTCATCCATAAGCTTTGGGAGAGATCTGAATTGCTGTAATAATATACACCATATAAACAGATGTATCTTATCTCTCTAATCTTGGTTTAGTTATGGTTGATTATAATACAAATTAAAAATAAGTGATTAAACTACTAATTAATTGGCTACCCCACTTTGAGTCAGCTTCCCTTGATTACTTAGGTAATGACGTGCCTAGAATTCAAACTTCTTTTCTTCCATAGAATATAGTTTAAAATTGCTTGTATTAGGAAGCTTGTTAAATTTTTTTATTGGTAATAAGGAAATTTTCAAAACCAGTTAAAATAGTAGTTATTTTTTTTACATCCAATACAAAATTAAATATAGGTGAAGCCCAATCTATTGAGGAAAAGTGTCTAGTGGGATTTAAACCTTGTTCCAATTTGATTTACTTTCAAAAAAAAAAAAAAATCTACCATCCCATCGCTACGATTACCATTGGGGGCATTACTATCCAAAAGCAAAAGAGAGGGTCTATGTCAAATTTATCAAATTCTTTCTTATTGATTCAGGATTTTGTGATTATGTTCTAATTTGGTTTACTTTTATAGAAAAAATCTACAATCCCATTACAACGACTACCATCGCGAGCATTATAGAAAAGAAGACAGGGTCTATATCTGATTGACAAACAATATAAAAATTAAGCCAAATCATGTAACATAAATTTCAAACTTATGATGAATTTTGACTTTGTTTACATAAACTTTTGATCACAAACTACTAATCTTTAAAGCTAAAAAGGGTTTTCAAATATCATTTCATTGAAGAAATGGCCTCTTATCCTTTGTCTTTTATTTCAAAATCTTAATAGGAATTAAAAGTAAGAAAGTAAGGGCATATATTCCCGATCTATAAATGAATTTTCAAAAACTAAGATACGATATGAAAATCAAGATTTTATTATCTGTATTTTTTTTAAAAAATTTAAGAGGATATTTTTAATATTTGAAAACACATGGTCCTAAATTCAAAAAAATTAAAATTTAAGTAAATGATAAAATGGATACAATTTAAATGGAGACACCAAAAATCATTTCATTTCATATTTCTTTTCAAAATTGAGCTGTTTTATTTGACAATGATCCAATTAGACGGATTTTTTTTCGAAAAACAATGAATGTATCCACATCACAAACCAAATGCCACCTTATCCACTCCCAAATGATTTTTCTTAGGATAACACCAAAAAAAAAATCTGTAAAAGAAATTAATATCTTAACCCCAAAATTTATTTTTATGGGTCCTAAATATTCTAGGTCATTTAAAGATGCTTGTAGGATTCACGTGCTAACCCTACTTGTTTTTTTGTTTTTTTTGTTTTTTTGGCTGCCCCTACTTTGTAACAATTACTGTTACAAGCTATTCATTTTTTGAATGGATCTCAGCCTTTTGGGTTTCAAGTGGACTATAATGTTTTTAAGTTCAGTTCTGTACATCACCTGATATGTATAACATCCTATGAAAATGACCCTATAAACATCACCCTCAGATTGTTATTTTGATAGTGATCAAATTGTGGGCCCATCCTAAAACCACATGTTATATTATTTATGTGCTTAATAAATTAGGTGAAACAGAAGCAAAAAAAAAAAAATTATTTTTTTTTTTAGGTAAAAAAATTTGTCCATCTATTTTGTCTTACAAGTTAAAACAACAAGGGTTGTAATAATAATTGCTTATTCAAAAAAAAAACAAAAAATTAGAAACTTTAAGTAAATGGCATATTTGTAAATAAAGTAAATTTATAAGGGTAATGTTAATATCCGACGAACAGCTAGGAATAAATTTGGCAGCAGCAGAAATACGCGGCTGCGGAACCACTGACGTGGGCGGCTTATCCAACACGCCTTGGCAGGGAAAGAAAGACAGACAGAGAGATTAGGGATTCGGGAACAAAAACAAAAAAAGAGAACCTCGAGATTTGAGATCTAACGTTAAGAATAGCGCCGATTTTTGATTGGCTAAAACTCAATGACATTTTTGCAGGTGAAAAACCTTAAATTAATGCCACGTGGGGTCTAAAAGACAGAGATCTCTGACAAGTTATTGAACTTGTAATCATTACCGTCTGATTAAATTAAGCCTTAAGTTTCGTAATAGGATGATGCATGATAGGTAATTGATTATCTTTATCTTATGTTTCGCGCGCCGTACATTAAATTTGAATACCTTCTTCTTCGACTAATGACAGTAAGAACGCCATTGAAGTTTTCTAAATTATGGTTGATCCACATTAACAAAAGCAGTACAAGTTAAATGCCTAGATAAATTTTAATAGGCGGAAAAACTACTATGAACATCTTCACTAATAGACGAAAATAGATCCCTATCAAGTAAAAGAAAAAATAAGTCACTACCAACGAACTAAGAAAAACTGTTAAGATTTATATAATAATCTCTTATACAATTCAGGACGGGGGTAGATTTGTCCCGTTCATAAATTGTGTGCTCCTTGATAAGCCTCTCTCTCCCTGTCCTCTCTTTCTCTCGATTTCTCTCTGCTTCTCTCTCGATTTCTCCATGCCCTCTCTCTCTCGATTTCTCTCTGCTTCTCTCTGCTTCTCTCTCGATTTCTCTATGCTGCTTGATAAGCCTCTCTCTCCCTCTCTCTCCCTGCCTTCTCTCTCTCGATTTCTCTTTACCTCTCATCTCCCCTTACTGTTTTTTTTTCTTCGATCTGTGTTGGCTCCTCCTCCCCGCCGCCACCGGTAGATCTGCTGGCCAGTTCTCTCCCTCCTCCGCAAAGGTTTTGAGCCGTACCGGAGGCACATCGATATACCTAGTAGATTATATGGGACAAACAAATCACAATATCACATTGATCTAAAGGCTTTTGTTCATTTTTTAATTTTTTTTTAAATGAAAAATACAAAAAAAAAAAAAAAAAAAAAAAAAAAAAGGCACAAGAGAGGAGCCATTGACACAAGACAAACATTAGCAAAAGAGTACTTGAAAAACTCCTTAATTATACATGCGCAGCCTACTAACAAAACTTGACTCACAAACTTCTTAGAAAATGAGGGGCGCCCTCAACCACTAAGCCAAGGTCGGTATTAATTGGTGAGAGATATATATATCCTATTTTAGTTGGAACAAATAATTAAACCAACATTAGCCTTGCCGCCTTGGTTGTTACTTCTCCTCATTCTTGACAAGATCATGGTCCATGGCTAGTCCAAGTCTGAGTACTAATTAGTAGTAGATGGCCACATAATTATGCTAGAGTCTTAAAGGGGCTATGCACAATTCAAGAGCTAATTCTCCCATCTACGATACGATAGTGGACCTTTCAAGGATTCAATACTTGTAAGGTGGCATGCAATTCAATTTGGCATATGATTCGTGGTCTCGAAGAATTCTCCATTCAGCATGTGTATCGTGAGACTAATAGAGCTGCTGATCACCTAGGTAGTTTATATCCTTCTGCTGTTTTTGTTGAAATTACTCCTAGTTCCTTTGCAGAGGATCTGAAAAAGATAATTTTTGATGATAAGGCGGGTAAAGCCTATCCCCGATGTACTTCTTGATACATTTTAATATATCGGTTGGGGTCTCCTTAACCTCAGCTTACTCTCCAAAAAAAAAAAAAAAAAGTGGCATGCAATTGATCTTATATATTTCCATATGGCGTTGGTTACAGTATTTGTAAAACATTTATTGTATTTTGCGGTTTGAAAATGATTTTTCAATAACTGGTATACAATTCCAAAATCTGAGTTGTAATAAAAAAAAACTTTTACCTCTTGTCTGTTTTTTTTTTTTTGAATTAAATAGGGTACAGTTTCATTGAAGACTTGAAACTGAATTTCTTTTTTCCTTCAGATTTTAAATTGTTTTATGGATTGTATCTGAAAATTCATTCATAAAAATGACCTAATGAAAATATTCTTTTTATCAAGATTTTTTGTATCCATTGTTTTCAAAAACAATGAATTGCATCGGGATCATGAACCAAACACTGAGTTAGGTTTTGTAATATTAAATGCTATTTTAGAAAAAAAAAAAAAAAAGCTGTTTTAATTTGTAATAAAAAATCTTGAACTTTCACATATTTTTTTAAATAAAATTATATTTAACAATACCTATTAAATAGAATAAACATAAATATTAGTCCAAGCCTTTAATACATAAATAAATATGAAAACCATATCCATGAGAGAGGCCTTCTTCACCCCATCTCTATCTTGGAGAATCCCAAATGGATAAAAGAACAATCTCACCGACGTTTTCTAATATGATGTAACTACCTTTCTTTTAACAAAAAGAAGTATTAAATCTTTTGCCCTTTTGGAATATTATTAAGGTTGAAGATAGTTAATTAAGAATATGTGATGAAAAAGGTGGTGAATTTTAAATCAACTGTTGTTTACCCTAAGTACTATTGACTTTATAATTAGCAACTATATGTATTTTATAATTAGCAAATATTATAGCTACTTTTTTGTTACCATATAAAACAGGAGAAATGATAATATGTTATGCCTAGTGGAATAGATGCTACCATATAGTGAAGCACCCCACTAATTGGATCATTATTAGAATGATAAGATGCTTTATATTAAGTCAAATTTCCTTTTTTTTTTTTAAAAAAAAAAAAAAAGAAAATTCACCCTTCTCTTCTCATAATTTCATAGTAATTTGATGTTTTTACAAAGGATTTGTTAACATGTGCGGTTAATGGTTTTGTATTTTGTTTAGTTCCTTATGGTTGTCTAAATGGACTTAGTTTTTTTAATGTATGTTATTTATACTATTTGAATCACATCTAATAAATTATGTTCGATCGGAGAGCTCTAGCAATATGAACACTTAATCTAGACTTTAATAGTATGAATGAACGACTGACATTTAAAGTGATTTGTTTAGAAGGTTAGATATTTCTGATTGAGCTGATTTTTAGTAGACATCTTATAAATAATGATAATATTATATCTACAAAAAATTAGCTGATTTAAAGACCTTTAACTTACAAAAAAAATTCCTTAAAAATAACCTTATCACTTAGGGCACACGTAAACAATACCCTTTAACAAATTTGGTCACAAAATGGGGCGAAACCTAAGACTCGGACATCTGCACCAAAAATAAGTAACGCATAAGTAAGAACTCAAATGTTGCAAGTGGGGTGAAACAGAGTTAAGTAACACATAAGTAAGAACTAAAATGTGTTCGAATCTTAGTAACTGGAATCGTGGTATATGGGTGACGCTCTTGTTCCGCAACTTCGCACTTCTGCTCTGAACAACTCCAGCACTTCCATTCTAAAGTTATTTTTTAACTAAGAATACTTTTTAATTAGCCGATCTGGCACTCCCGCTCCCGTCTTCATTCCCACTCCTGTTCCATGCTCTGGTTACTTAGGTTTGAGTCATATATTTCTAATTTTAGGGCCTGAACTTAGAAATTAAAATTATTTTGAAATGTAGGTATTAAATCCATAGTACATTCACCTTGTAAACATGGATATGCCCAATATTTTAAAAACCGGACCGGTCATCGAACCGGAGAAGGCATTGGGTTGGGTCAACCTGGTCTGACCAATGGGTTGACCAGTGGGTTAACTAAACAACATAGTTATAAAAAATGAGAATGAAACATAACTTCACATGTAGCACAATTGGCAAAATTGATTTTAAACTAACTATAGATCTTGTGTTCGAAACTCTACAATAGCATTATTTTGAAAAACTATTAAACTCACTAGTCATTAGTAGTACATTAAGTTATAACACATAGTCAATAAAGCAGCTTCAGTAAAAATGGTAAAGGCTTCCTAAGCTTTATTAGGTATCCTAGGTTCAAATCTTGTTTAATGTATTTCTTTTAAAAAAAAAAACATAGTATACTAAACTAACCCAGTCAAAAAATCGGGCAATTTACCTGGGTCACCGGTTTAACCTGCCGATTTGACCGGTTTAATCATAAAAAGCCAGTTTTTGAAGAAAATACTGGGTTGATGTCGAACCAACCCAGTTTTGTTAGTGGTTCACCAGTTTACCGGTTCAACCGGCCGGTCCGGTTTTTAAAACATTAGATATGCCACTCCGCGTTTACAAGATTGAAAAAAAAAATATTTAAAGCACCTGAACTAATTTTTGGTTAAATTTATGATTGCACAAAGAACTAAATATCTTAATTATTTTGCTAAGTAATAGAGAAGAGGCCCCAAATATGCCATTGAACAAGACAAATACAACGAGGAAACACTAACTTTTTAATTTTTCTTGCTATTTGACAAATTAAAATTATTAAAAGTATAGAAAAGCATCATTTCTTTATATTTTTCTTTACAATTAAGACTTTTATTCAATTAAACAAGGATTTTGTTAACGTGTGCCTTTAGGGCACATGTTAAAGTTAAATGGCTTGTAGTTTGTTTAGTTCTCTAAGTTCGTCCAAATGAGTTGATTTTTGTATAAGTATGTTATTTTTACTATTTGGATCATATCTTTAGTGAAGAAATGTCGAGGTGGAATGAATGAAGACGGCATTGCTTTGATGCAGTGAAGTGACAATGTAAAATTCTGTGTAAAAGTAACTTACAGACCTTGGCCTAAACCACTTGATGGCCATTCCAAGGTTACTTTCCTATCGTCAATTGAAAGTAGTTACTCAGGGAAAGAAGAATGAGAGAAGATAAGGACCAGGGTTTTAGAAAAAGAAAAAAAACAAAATGATAATATTATATCTACAAAAAATTAAATAACTTAAAGACCTCTAACTTACACACAAAAATCCTACAAAAATAACTTTAGGCACATATTAACAAAGCCCAAAAATAAACACAATACTTAACTATTTTACTTGGATTTTGTTAACATGTGCCCTTAGGGCACATGATAAGCTTTTAGGTTTTGTGTTTTGTTTAGTTTCTTAAGTTTGTCCAAATAGGCTGATTTTTGGATATGTATGTTATTTATACTATTTGGATGATATGTAAAAAAATCAGCTCAATCCGAGACCTCTAGCACCCTCTAATACCACGAACACTTAATTTAGACTTTAATAGTATAAATGAACGGCTTACATTTAAAGTGATTTGTTTGGAGGGTTAGATATTTCTGATTGAGCTGATTTTTTGTAGATATCTTATAAATAATGATAATATTATATCTACAAAAAATTAAATAACTTAAAAGACCTCTAACTTACACACAAAAATCCTACAAAAATAACTTTAGGCACACATTAACAAAGCCCGAAAAACAAACAGAATACTTATCTATTTTACTTTTGCCTAGGTTTAAAATTTTAGTCATTGATTGACTGGTGGGATTAAATAAACTTGCAGTAGCATTGATTACATTCTCTACAAAGGTGTTATCAACAACTTAAGAATTTCCCAACAGTCCTATCTTTTTTAGATATTTCTGGTGGTCCAAGTACATAAATTTAGAAGAGCATGCTGCGCGCAGAGTTTGTAACCGTTAGATGAATATATAATTTAGGTGAACAATTAAGGATCATCATCGTCTATCGGACGATCAAACGACACTTGGTTTGGTAGAAAGTTATAGCTGTGGGCCATATATGACTGCGGTACTACTGATTGCATTAACTATACGTACAATATCATGTATTTAAATTTGGATTTTGCATAGGCAGCTGAAATTTGGAAAATGATTTCACGAGCCCGAGTTTGAAAAAGGTTTTAAGCTCAATCAATTCATAGTTGTTAGATGTATTAATTGGCAGTTACCTTCCCGTACTAACAAGGTGTACATCTAACGGCTACGTATATATCAGACTTAAATCTTTTTAAAGCTTGAGTTCATGAAATTAAGACTCCTGATATTTCAACCCCATTCATGAAATTAAGACTCCTGATATTTCAACCCCACTTTGTTACTTTCGTTCAACAATTGTTGTTTTTACATATTTAGACTATATAAAATAATTTATCGATTATACAAAATTGAGTATAATGAAAAATTAGGTTGTCAATTTCATAGAATCAACGTGCAATTTTATAAAATCAATATATTGTCGATTTTTAAGAACCGACGAATAATTGGGCTTATACTTGGGCAGAAATATGAGGCTGTTTTTGTATTTTGTATGGACATAACAAAATTTGTTATCATTTTTTATACAAATAAATTTTTTTAAACCTACCAAATTTTATTTATTTATTTGTGATGTAAAGTTGGTGGACTCTTTTATACCAACTCGAATAGATAACGGGTGTGGGCCCAGCTCATTGGCCGGCATATGTCCCTAAAAAAAATAGATTTAAATATTATTTTGAGAATTCAAAGCCAACTGTAGTTAATATTTATATAAATATCTGATTTAGTTATATTTTAATAATCTTTTTTTTTTAAATGAACTGGCGTAAACGGTAATATCGGTACCAGCCGGTTGGTTTGCTCTGACGTCAAAGTGAGGGTCCCACGTACACGTAAGCAGAGAGCATCAGTATGTATTTTTCACCCATTCCAATGATGGGTGATCAACACTAACATCATCTAGCCGTTAAATGGTATAAGCTAAACCTTGCGATTCTTTGACCTTTATATCACGCGATGGCTGGACGAATGGTTGATCTCCTTACAAGTAGGTGTACAAACTTGCACACTTGATAATAGGTTTCAGTTTTTAAATAATGCTATTTTGTACACCCACTTTACAGGTGGGGTGTACAATACCCCTCATACCATCCGGTAGGGTTGCACATGGTGCGGTTTTAAGTCCGGTCTGAACCGGTCCGAACCGAAAGAAATACCAACAAACCGCAAAACCAAAAAACCCAAAACCCAAAAAACTGAAAAACCGCAAAATCGATATTTATGGTCTGATTTTGGTTTCATGTTTTCAAAAAATCAAAAAACCGAAACCGTACCAAAAACACCGAACCGAAAGACCAAACCAAAAAAACTAGAAAAAACCCGCACGTATATCTATATAGTATACACATGCATTATTATGTATAAATATGCATGCTAACTCATGAAAATATGAATTAAAGAGCCTCGCTCTTAATATAATCACAATTTTATAAGTCAATATATCTATGTCAATTTGTATCCTATATGAGGCAATACATATATGTGATGTGTCTTCTCAAATTTATACATATTTATTAATTAATTTATAATATATTTATTATTTTGTATAATTATTATTTTTATTGTGAAAAAATTCAATTGTAGACATACTGTGATTAAAATTGCCACTATGTTGATATAGAAAATATGTTGAGATCCATATAGAGATATCTAAGATATGAAGATGAACTCTTCATAGACTTCACCGTGTATCTTCATAAAAAAATAAAAATAAATTATATTCGGGAACGAGCTATCTTGCAAGTTATTAGGGAGTGTATCTCACAAAAAAAAATTAAAACTCCAACATCTAATACATATGAGGAAATTGAGTGCCCCACCAATTATTAAGATTTTAGTTTATTGTGCCTTAGTTTTTTGTAAAATTAGAATTTGACCAACTCATTTCTTAACACGTACCCCACAAGCTTTTAGACACACCAAAGAAATTTGTTGTATTTTGTAGTTTTCTCCTTAAAAAAATTTATGACTTCATCCTTAATCATATCGTACCAAAATTTTTAACCCTATTAAAATTTAACTTAAAAGTAATAATTAAAATAGATAGCCTATAAATTACCTTGTAATTATTTTGATTGATATAATTTTTGGTAAGGATGATCTTCTCATATTAAATTTAATAATTTTCACAAAAAAGAGAGAGAATTAATAATTACTTAAGATGGTTGAACACTTGGATATTTTTTTTCATGTTTTAAATTTAAATAAATATTTAGTTATTATCAATTTTTTATTTTTTAAGTTTGAACGAACTTTAATTATTTATAATGCAAGTGCTCTAATTATGTCATGTTTTAGTTTAAGTTTAAATGATTAATTGATAAATGTGATATGTTAATTTTTTTTAATCTAGTTAAACTTTAGTTTTGAATGGTTTGTCCGTTAAAAAAACCGAAAACTCCTAAAAAAATTTAAAATTTAGTAAAACCCAAAAAACCTAAAAAATCTAAAAAACCGATGGTGTGGTTTTGGTTCTAAAAAAACATCATGATTTGGTATGGTTTTGGTCCTCCTAAATTAATTAATGGTTTGGCTATGGGTTTGATAAAAAACCCAACCAACCCGCACCGTGTGCAGCCCTGAGACATAAAAAGACATTGAGTTGACCATCTAAAGCCTGAAGGTTAGATGATGGAAGGTATTGTTCACCTACCTGTAAAGTGGGTGGTCTACGTCCTAAACTATCCACTCGTGGTAAGTTCGAAAACACGCGAGTCACGTGTTGACTTCTTATTGGCTAAAAGTGGGAGACAATAAAGTTCATTTACTTTAATTAGGGGAATGGGGGGACCAATAAAAGATTGACACGAAGGTTTAGAGTGATTTGGAAGGGGTAGTGAGCTAAGCATGAGATCATTCCTCACTTAAACAAATACAAGGATGTGGGGCCGGTTCATCTATAATAAGTTAAAAAACAAAGAAAAACAAAGGGATTGTGGGACCCTTTTGTATTGCGTGGGAATCTTAAAGGTCTTCGTTTTTCTTTGTTGCAAATAAGGAGAGGTCCCATCTTTGTGCGACGTAAGTTGTGACACGTAACGTGTGTTAAAGATAATTTGATGGGTCCCACACGGGTTAAGAAAGTCTTTGTCGTTTTCTTTATTAAATTTAAAACTACAAATTAATTAATTAAAACCTAATATTTAATTATAGCAAAATTAATTTTTTTAGAAAATTCTAAACTAATGCGTGATTTTCACCCACTAAACTTACTCGGAACTAATTAAATTTATTAAAAAAGCTTCTACACTAGCTCGAGATTTCTCACCCACTAAATTCGGCTCAGTTGTCACCAATTTTATGTAGGATAATGCTAAACTTACAGCAAAATCCTATATAATTTTCTACCGAAAGCTAATCTGACGGTGGAACTGTTTTTCACATATCCTCGTAATTTGTGTCCATCCCAAAGTGATATGCATCCACTAGATTGTGCCTGCGGTAGAAAATTCTGTAGGCTTTTCGGTAAGCCTAGCATCACTATTTAACAGAAAGAGAAAAAAGAAGTAAGAGGTCCCACATTATTCATTTTACATTCTCTCTCTAGATTTTATTGATTCCGCAGGTAATTTAGTGGATGAGAATCACTAGTGAGTTTAGAATATTTGTAAATTTAAAGAGAAGGTGAAGTGAACAATGCGGTACCCTCGCTTCTCTTATCTCAAAATTTAATTAGTGACACGTTAGCGATTGAATTTAGTGGATGAGAAATCTCGAGTAAATGTAGAAGCGCTCATATTTTTTAAAGTCAGCGTGTGGTGTCATAGGATTCATAATCTAATTAAACCCAAATGACCATTGATGATGATTTGAGAATTAACGAAAACTTCACAGATTACTACAACTATTTAAAGACCAATTCTAGTTGTGGTTTTGTCTAACGTTGATTCCATCTATTAATTGATCTTGCGGACCAGCTTTATGTTATTTTCTACTCAAAACAACAAACAAACAAAGCAAAAATCAAATGCTTTCCGAAAATCCTTACGATTTCCCTAGAATCTAGTTATGAAAACATTTGGGAACATCAAAATTCAACCCCACTACGAGATGTACCATTTTCACTGACTGACTGACTGACTGACTGACTGACTGACTGCATTTGAGTAATCTGAAGTTGGCTCTACCTAAACTTATAAACCAAGTCTAAAATGAAAAATAAAATAAAAAATTAGACCATTGTTATTGACAGTACCATTTTTTTATCCCTTATGACCTAGCCCAATTTTTTTTCAAATTTTGATTGGTAATGATCTCCATTTTTTTAATATAAATTTTTTTTATACAGTAAAATATATAGAAGTTTTTTATCCCCACCCACAACCCAAAATACACCACTCATCTTCATCTTCCCTACCACCGACGACCACCAACATCACCGCCGACAATCGAACAAAAATTATTTATTTTTTTCCTGATTCACAACTTTCCCCACCACCTTCCACCACTACCACCACCGTCCCACCACCAGCACCACTACCACCGTCCCACCACCATCACTACAACCCAGATCTGAAATTTTTTTCAAATCTGAAATTTTCTCTCCAGATTTGAAATGAAAAAGGTGAGAGAAAAAGAGGGAGAGTGGGTAGAGAGAGTAGGTAGAGAGAGGGGGGAGTTAGAGAGAAATAGGGGACGAAAAAAAAAGAACAGATCTGAAAACCTAATGCTCGTAGTTACAGCAAGGAGCGTTATAACTAATACTCGGAGTCGCGACAAAGAGCATTAGTGTTTATGCTCGTAGTTGCAGCAAGGAGCATTATAACTAATGCTCGGAGTCGTGGTAAAGAGCGTTAGTGTATGTGCTCGTAGTTGCATCAAGAAGCGTTATAAATCAGGTCTTAATTTTGAGCTCTTTGATGCAACTACGAGCATATACACTAACGCTCTTTGCCGCGACTCCGAGCATTAATTATAGCGCTCCTTGCTGCAACTACGAGCATATACACTAATGCTCTTTGTCGCGACTCTGAGCATTAGTTATAGCGCACCTTGCTGCAACTACGAGCATTAGGTTTTCAGATCTGTTCTTTTTTTTTTCGTCCCCTTTTTCTCTCTAACTCCTCCATCTCTCTACCTACTCTCTCTACCCCACTCTCTCTACCCACTCTCTCACCTTTGTTGTAGTGACGGTGGTGGTGCTGGTGGTGGGACCGTGGTGTTGCTAGTCTTCAGGTGGAGTATCTGAATACGAGCCTTGTTCAACTGTGCCCACGGACCCGTAAGCCCGCGAGGCAAGGCGAAAAGGAAGAGATGCTCTGGCTTTCTTTGGTCTTGAACTCGCTCTCCGCTCGAGAGTTAATGTTGGAAACTCTTCGATGACATGTTCCTTTGAGTGCACGATTCCTTAGCTGTGCCTGTTTGGTACCGAGCTCTTTGATGGCCTTTCATCCGTTTACGCTAAAAGGTAGTGAGTGGAGTCAGGCACAAAGCGATCCTCAGCAGCCGAAAGAAGCCTTGTTCGGTCTCCTGTTGAAGTGGTGACTCACCTGTAACATAAGTTTTGCAAACCTAGGTTAATTCCACTTTCCACTGGACGAAGGCAAAAATAAAGAGATNCCTACTATGAACCCTTGGAGGAGCTCTATTGAGAGCATTGTAAGGCTTTGACTAAGGTAAGTTGTCTTAGCCTTGGGGTAGGACGGTGGTGGTGCTGGTGGAAGGGGGTGGAGAAAGGTGGAAATAAGGAAAAAAATAAAATAATTTTTTTTCATTGCCGGCGGTGGTGTTGGTGGTCGCTTGTGGTAGGGAAGATGTAGATGAAGATGACTGGTGTATTTTGGGTTGTGAGGTGGGGATAAAAAAGCTCTTATATATTTTATTATATAAAAAAAATTTATATTAAAAAAAATGAGGTCATTACCAATCAAAATTTGAGAAAAAATTGAGCTAGGTCACAAGGGATAAAAAATGGTAGTGTCAATAACATTGGTCAAAAATTATCCACGCGCTTAAACGTCCCCCTCAATGATGTACGTATGCCTTAAAGGCTATTGTCCAATATACATATTTTATAAGGCGAAGATACATCTTGATAGGCGCGTAAGAACTACAGAACTTGAGACAGACTAATGGCAAACCATAGTTTGGCCTAAGGCCCATGTACAAAGCTTCAAGAATATGAGAAGAGATCAAACACAAACGTACTAGATTTGCTATCATATTCATAGTTCAAAAAGTCTTCTTAGAGTTGTTCATATTTATACTTTATTTTTATTTATTTTTTCTTGATGAGACAATTGTTCATATGTATACTTTCTGTTCTTTTCTTTTCTTTTAACACCAGGAGGTTGGAGAGTCCTAAACCCCTAATCCTGTTTTCTAAATGGACTTCATGACTTACACAGGAAAATGTTCACATATTCCTTTAATCATTTGCAAAGTTAAAAAACCAAAAAAATGAAAAAAAAAATGAAGAAATAAGTTATATTATCTGTCAATTTGCCCCTTCCTCCCCCTTCAGAAAATCCTGGTTCTGCCACTGGTTTCACTGTATGCAATCATACTAACCATATACTCACACAAAAGCCCAGGCCCAGGCCCAGCATATAAGACGCCTTTTAAGGTATAATGCAAAAGAAATAACACATTAATGCATATTCATATCTGACGCCCTTTAATGTCTCAGCAATAGTTTATCAACTTCTTAACATGCTAAAGAAATAACATTAATGCATTAAGAAAAAAAACATTCCTTTAAAAAAAAAAAAAACAAAATTATGAATGTGTTTCAAAAATAACAGGCCTCGTATAATTTGAAGTTGGGTCTCTGTCAGATGCACTAGACATACTAAAAGCACCATTTACCGGTCGTTCTATATAAATACATCCTCCAATTTCCAGATATACTTTGAGAAAAGTTTGGACTGGTGAAGAAAATGGATCAGATTACAATGGGGAGGCAGGACTTGTGAATTCATTTGTCTTCAAAACTCCGCATCAGTGAGTCACCAACAGTCTTCTCTTCATCAAAACGAAGGACCGAGATTAGTTAGTTAGGCCCTGCTGCTAAATTGCCTTCAGAGTTCGATTGATTGTACTCTGCGAATCCCCTGTAAAAGCTTATGGCTACTATCATTTTGAAAAACTCATACTTTGGTGCATCTGTCGATAGTTTTACTGCATTGCCAACCGCGGAAACTGTCTTGTCAGGTAAAAAATAAAATTTAAAACCAGTAAAATGGATATTAAAATTGAATATCATAGTTGCTCTAGCAGGGAGAAAATCACTGTTGCTTAACATGTCAAGTTGCCTAACTTGAACCTTCCTCGGCCTCAACTTTTCCGAATTTCCTTAGTGCAAGTGAATATATTGTTTTCCTTTTCACTGATGTTCCTTCAGATACCAGTTTCACTGCCTAATGCATAGCCAAGTTGTCAGTGTAATAATATGAATATAACCAAAGCAAGCTAATAATTTCAGCCTTTTTGAGTTTTGTCCAGCGAGCAAATCCTTTTTTGTTTTTGCTACTTTTCAATCCACGAAACAGGTTTTCCAAAACCATGAACTAAACTTCCAAGATGTAACAAGTCATTGCTTAACATAGAATCTACATGACAGAGTAAACTTCACAAGCAAGAGAGTCCATTACCATGGAAAGACTGTGGCCGTTGGAGATTAAATCTCTCAATTCATTCTCAAGTTGATCTTCTGATGGAGCTTCAGCAATAGAACTTGGTTTTCCTTCTAATAGGAGAGTGATCTCTCCCTTTGGCTGGTGAGTTGAAAATGCCTCTTTAGCTTCTCCCAGAGTTCCCCGCCAAAACTAATGAGGAAAATTTATATTAGTACCTCAGGAACTACATAAGAATGCGCCAAATACAAAGCGATGACACAAGCATCACCAGAATGAAAGAGGAGGGACCATATTCATCCCATATTGGACAGAGCATTGTTGAAGGTAAGAGGAAACTACAGCTTGACCAATTATGGAAGTACAAGATTTGTATTACATCCACTTTTCTCAGTAGAAAAGTTATTCAGAACTAGTTCAGGTTTCAGAAGAAATATTGGTTAGATACCAGAGCATTAATGCCAAAACCAGGTGAGCACATAAACCTGGATTTTGCGCATAATACGAATGAAGGACTGTAATTTTTAACTGTTAATCACTGACTAAGCACATTGCATGATTGCAAAGAATTAGCCCTGGTCAGCGAATACTGGAGTTGAGTTCATTCTTTCTTTTCTCTTGATAAGAAGTTCAAATGTGTTGTTGGACACTCGAAGACTTGGAACACCATGAACAATTTGACTGCCACCAAATCGGCATAAAAATGCACCAAATCCTAAACCCTTCAGCAGAAGGTCTAAAAAATATTCAAGAAGTCTGGCAGTAAAGGAAGGAGGACTCTTTTCCAATTGATTTTCATGAAAAAATGTGTCAATGTGCAATAATGGCTAGCTACGAAGATGTACAAAACTCAGAAATTCAAATACCCATACCAGGTGAAAAATTATTTATAGCTTACCTCTTCATGGATTTTTGTCATCTCTCGAGCTATGACACATTGCCTGCAAATCCAGAATATGTCATTATTAGCTCAGTGGTCATTTATCTCATAGCAATACCTAAGAAGTAAGAAGTACACGACGGATGGAAGCATTTAGAAGTCAAGAAAAAATAAGCAACATCTTTTTCACACGAGGAAAACTGGTCTATTCTCAAGGTTTACCTTTTCATCTCTCTAAAGAGTTATTGCAATTAGCAAAGAAATTCTTCATTCAAAAAAGGATAAAACAAAGAATTTCATAATATTTTATGCTAAAAGAATCACCATCATTTTGACATTCTCTTTTTCATTTTTAATCGTTAAAAAGATACATTTTTTAAGGGTGTTGCCCAAAGAAATACACGTGACAATCAAACTGAAATTTTTTCTCATTAATACTATCATGCTGAAGTCTCTAGTTTGTATCAGCCTTATAAGATACCATCCAAAGATTCAAGCATTACAGGTATCTCTTGTGAGCAAGAGCTACAGCAGTGTATAAGAAACATTCAGGCATGGTTAAGAAAAAACGTCAAAACTACAATTGTAAAAACCATTGCAACGATAACTGCTCATAGATTTTACCGACTTAAAGCAACTGATTAGTGATTATTTTCTTTTCTAAATACCATATACATTAAGTTTCATTGTCTAAATTAGGGTAATAAAACATAGGAAAAGACACTGTTATAACAAGACATTCCAGATGTTATGATCACATGTAAGTTGAAACAGTGAACCCCCATTACCATTTACCCCATTGTTTTCATTATCTTAGGCATTGGTTTCAAGCAAGATGCCGCATCAAGAAAAAGGTTGTTGCTTTCAAAAAAGACTTCTTCTATCTTTCAATATTTGGGCACCAGACTTCTATTTTTCTCTGTGACCTTATAAAGATTCATTTGCAGTTTGTACAACTATAAGCTAAGGACATATATCTTTGACAGAATATTTACATTGACACTGATTTTCAAATACCTGCTATTTTCTGGTGTTTATTTGACTAGAGATTTTCTAAAATTTAAGTATGGAAAAAGCTATTTAGGTTCCACTGGAGACAAAGATCAACAAGACCTTCCACTGTAGTGCTATACAAGAGGTAGTTCTTAACCTTACCTCAAGTCACCGAAAAATGACGATGTTTCTTCAAGACACTGATGAAGCTTGTGTGGAGGAACAAAGAATATCTGAGTCTCAGTTCCATTGGAGGAAAGTAACAACCTCTCTCTTCTTGATCCAGCATGTTTAGGAAGAAATCCAACTACAGCAGTAAATTTGAAACTAGGCATCAATAACCCAGTCCTATCTACAGAGTGTTCTCGCATAACTCTGTCGGCTTCCAAATAAAATTGCCAAGTTTCCTAGCAAATTACCAAATGTGAACTCCTCAGTAGACAAACCAGAGGCACAAAGAGCTGATAGCAAAGCAGAAGGACCAGGTATAGGAATAACAGATATGTTCTCACTGACACATAACTTTGCCTGCATCAAGTCACAATGTAATTAATGGAGTTATACAAAAAGAAAAATATATACAAATACCGATAAAAAATAGATGAAATCAAGACAAGTGATTTTTGTAAACTTAATTTTTCCAAACTTGTTCCATCATTTTGCTACATATTGTTCTTAAAAGAGAAGGTAGTCTGCATGCTTTGTTCTTTTCTTTCCTTTTCTCTTCATGCAATACCTCAATTTCATAAATAAGTATTCTCTTCCATCACAAAGGGAACCTGTAGTTATTAAGAGAGACAGAACCTAACAAACACTCACCAGTTCTGTACCAGGATCACTAATGCCTGGCGTCCCCGCATCACTGATTAATGCCACAATATCACCTTCATGAAGCCTTTTCAATATTGTTTTTTCACGTTGAGATTCATTAAACTTGTGATAACTCAACTGGAAATACAAAACATAGAATCAGGAAAAAGAAAAGAAATAAGCATGCCGAAAACCCCGAGAAATTTGAAGATAACACCAACAAGAGAAACTTACGAGGGAAGTCTTAATATTGTAATGCTGAAGCAACTTCCCTGAATGTCTAGTGTCTTCTGAAAGTATCACATCTGCTGATCTTAATACACGCAAAGCACTGCATTCATGAAATGATGTCAGAGGAGCAGGATTCTTAACTTTTTTCTTTCACCTCAATCACTCCATTCTTTCTATCTATTTTCTTTTTCATGGGCAAGCTCCATTTTTATTTTTATTTTATTTTTCACTAAAACGGGAAACATGATTGTGGGTTCATAGATATAGCCCCTGTTTGGTACACCGTTGTTCTGATTTACATCATGCAAATTTTCACCAAAAGGAAATACAAATTCACACCAGTTTAACTACTTTCATGTGCACCCCCTGCGAATTGATGCAAATTTTTGCTATTACATAAAAGCACAAAGCATTGGCAAATAGACAAACTCTTGTGACGGCGTACAAAGCAGGGCCATAACAACGGAAAGTATTCAATTTTTCCAATTGAATAAAAACGTGCAACCTTCTGCTCATAAATGAGTTGAGAAACATAAATAAAATTACATTGATTTAAGGTGAATTTTCAAAAATAATATTTGCTAAGCAGAAGTTTACATTTGATTTTCATAAGTAGAGCTTAACAAAATCTCATTATTACCGCAAAGTTATGTCTTCAAGATTACCAATTGGGGTCGACACTAGATACAACCCAGATTTCAAAGGACCCTGCAAAAATTATCCAAATGTATCAAATATCATCTCAAAGCTAATAATCTTAAAAAGGGCTACAAACCATTCTTTCAAAATAATAATAATAATAATAATAATAATAATAATAATAATAACAGCGAAAAATATACCACCAAAAACCCTAAAAACACAAATATGGGTAATACTGAAAAAAGAAACAGAAGATTACCACTTTGGAGGAAACTTCGGGAATGGGCTCTAGATTTTCCACGGTGGCTTCTTGGGAGGTGGAAGAAGAGAAGGCAGAGACGCCATGTTTAGGGTTAAAAGAAGAAGAAGGAGCAGAGAAAAGGGGATTGGGAAGCCTCCTCACCGACTGCCATGAACGAGCAGGTGGCGAAGAAATGAGCACCAGAGGAATTCGGAGTAGTAGGACTGTTTGCATCGCTGCGTATGTTCTTCAGTTCAGTGCGTGTGCGTGTATCTAG
Source organism: Macleaya cordata (assembly GCA_002174775.1). NCBI lineage: Eukaryota > Viridiplantae > Streptophyta > Magnoliopsida > Ranunculales > Papaveraceae > Macleaya > Macleaya cordata. The sequence goes on along the minus strand of MVGT01002292.1, from coordinate 173,790 downwards.
TCTGGGGTTTTTTGAAGTTTGAAAAATTTTGTTAACACGACCAGGCCCCGTCCTGGGTTGGGTTTTCTCTGAAAATTGATTTCGGCTGTGCAGTTTGGGACGGTGCAGATGTTTCCACCCTGACAAAATGACGTGAGTCGGATTCTAAAATCCGACTGTACAAATTTCACGGATGTCCAGGTGCTACTGGAATTTCGACACAGACTTTTTTTTTTAATAAGAATTCTTTTTTTTTTTTTGATAGAAGACACAGACCATCTTTGAGGAAATATCAAGTGATACTTTAGAACTTGCTCTAACCTGGTTCTAGCATAAAAAACCAGCCCATTTTAAATAGGCGCAAATCACGAGCTCCGTTAGATGGGACCTTACTGGAAGTTCAGCATTATTCAAAAAAAAAATATTTTGAATAGCTCTAAGTGTGCCAACTAGTTGTTGTGGTTGACAGCTTAGATTCGAGTTACATTTCAATTAGCATGATTCGCAATACCATCTAAGCGGTTCTAGCATGATTCATACATAAATAATTTTTGGATCAACCTTTTTACAAAACTAGTGACAGACGCTTATGTGGCATAGTAAGACCCACCACTTTTCCCCTCCTAAAGTGTTTTGAGGAAGTTTCTAACTATGTAGCAGTGGGACCAACCATGCCACATAAGTGTCCGTCAATCCAAACAGCACTATTGTGAATTCATCTTTTTAGATCAAAAAATTATGATACAAAGAGGAACAAAAGAGCAAGAAAAAGAGAGACTCCCACTACATGTTTGTCCTATTCAATTTTTTTTTTTTTTTCCTTCCCATCAGATCAGAGTACCAGACTACACAATCCAACAATATCTGTTGTAAGAAAAAGTTGTTGCACTAGTTTAAAAGAAAGATCGATTGATAATAATAATGTGTTTAAATGTCAATCAAAACAGAAGAAAATGCATGCATAACATCAGACACTATCTTTTCAAGTAGCAACCCAAAGATGGAGCTACCTCAAAGACTTCTACAAGATGACCAACTAAATAATTTTTGAAAGTGGATGACCAACTAAATAATGAAACCTAAAAGGAAAAAAGAAAAAAAAAAAATTGGGCCAGAAGTCAGAAAAGCTCGTGAAGGAAGTTTGTTGAGGTCACGGATAAGTGATAACTCTACCCTACTTTTACTAAATTCACGATCAGAATGTACCCGACTTCCTTCTTCGCTTGCTTGCTGGGTCGATGGCCAGAGGGCACACAATAATCCAGAAACCACAGCATTTTACCACTCATTTTTGCTATCAAAATACCCAGATCATAAGTAGATAGAAGATGTATATATAAACAGACATATTGCAGGCTTATGCTGTCATCTAGTAACTGAATTTTGAGATAAATACAGTAGGCAGAAGACTGAATATAATCTTACCAAAAACAAAGAGCAGCCAAGGAGTAGTTCTGAGACTTTGAGAGACTCATAGGAGAGACACAAAATGTGGTTTGGGGGAAAAACAAGAGAAAAAAGAAGAGTAAATAAGATTTCAGGTGAAGAGAGTATTGTTCAAACTACCCACAACCAACCAGTCTGTTATGTTTGTCCTTGCATATTTGCTTAAACATAGACTACTCTTCCTTTACAAATACCAGGCACGCAAATTTACACCAGCTCATCAACACTTGTTCTGAGCTCCAATGTCTCGCAGGTGGGTGCTGCGATGCAATTTTTTTGGTTTTTCAATAGAAGAAAGGGACAACTTTCTATTTTATCTGCTTGACTCGAAGGTGTATTGGTTGTTAATTTGTTATTATTACACTTTGTCGTCATGGAACCACCATCTCGTCTCCTTGGGGGATCTACCATTCCTACAGTTCTTCACATACCGATCATTATCTGCAGGACGTTGCTGCACACGAATTCAAAAGCCATCAAGAAAAGAACAAAACAAGAATGACTATATGCATTTTAATAGGAAGAAGGAAAAACAAAACCAAAAACAATTTAGAAATTGATGGTTTTGGATAGGTATACCTTGGCAGTGGAGCTTGATAGCATGGAGAGGATACTGATACAGATGGAACTAACAGTCATGGCTGGGGACCATGAATCATACAAAATATCTGCCAGACCAGAAGAAGAAAACAGAACAATAAACTATCAGAGGTCCTGAAGTGACAACTTTCAATCGCAAAAATTATTACAAGATGGTACATGGTTTCTTTTTAATTACTGAATACTAGAGGGAGCATGGTGCATGGTTAATTCGAGCAAAAATTATTCACAAGATGCAAATCGAGATTCCTAAGATCATACATTTTTTTTTTATGAAGAAGATCATACAATTATGACACATTATCATTGATTACAGAAGTAGGAGCAAGACAACAAAAGCTGTGGGAATAAGAGGTTTTCCTCTTTTCCTATGCAATAGAAACTAGAAATCAAAGTTTAGACAATTCAAGTATTTCCATAAAGTACTACACATGAAGAATATAGCATACAGTTTCCACCAATTTTAGTGTATACATCATCACCATTGTCGTTAGATACTCTATACGAATCAACCTTTAGATCATCCGCCCTAACTACATAAAATCACTTTTTCAAACATATGCTCCTCAACCTCCTACAATATTTTGTTTTTTAAGGGGAACCTCCTACAACAATTGATGTAATCATCTAGTCTCCTGCATTTAGAGAATCAGATAGTAGTATTTGCATCTGATGGAAGATCTTAAAACACCATATAGTGTTCCCCTCAAAGCTTGCCAAGTTAAGTGACCGACCTAAACATGCATTTCCCACCAAAATAGTATTTTTCCACAGCCCATGCTACGCCATGGAAATTTCTCATTCATGGCCACACCATTTAGCCCTACGCATTTGCTGGATGAATTATTGTTACCTCATATTCTAAATGCATGCATGGTGTGATTGACATGATAGCTCATTAATGTTATTCAAGCAGCATAAGACTGCTCAATTGAAAAAAAAATAAAAATATCAACCCTAGACATGCACAAGGAAAACTGATATCCATGACTACATTCAAACAAACTACAAAGAATTGAAGGTAAGTATCCCTGTTGTGTAGCATCTTTTGTTTCCCAATATGAGAGTTTGCCTTTTCCGTGATTGATCTAACCATCAAGTCTAAAAAGATAACTACATAAATAGATGAAAGACGGTCTTTGAATAACAAAGCAGGCAAGTTGAATTGCTTGGCAAGACACGTGTAGCAAACTGAATTTCATATAAAAAGGCACTTGACATGATGATTGCGTGTGTAATTATGACCACTCAAGCTCAATGAGCACATGATATGTGTTATAAAATTATGCCAACCCAAATTTTTCTAGGGATTTCTAGTTACTGTTGATGATTTTTCAACCAAGTATTGGCCACAGGGAGCTATCCACAGCCAACTCTGCTACCATTAACATGAATTCTTATAGCAGAGAGAAAAAGCAACTGCATTACTGGAATCGCCTGAACCGAGGCTCCTGATTCCAAGTTCCAAAAAACTACAGGCAAAGGCCCCTCAAATTAAATTTTACATCAAAATATGCTCTAATCTTATGTCAAAGAAAAATAAAAGATCTCATGATTATCTATTCCTGCCAATCAGTAATAAAAACAAATTCAGATAACTCCAAATGGGAAACTAGAAACCATAAGGGAATCAGAATTCGCGACACAGACAAATTGCATTCTCAGCATCACCCTAGTAAAAATAAAATTAAAAAAAAAAGAAAGAAAGAAAAGAAATAGGAAGACTAATCCATTTGACAACAAATCATCTTATGATAGATTGAAGTACAACCTCAGAAAATAGTCACACAAGTCTGATAAAGGGCATATCGGCCTTGCTAGCATTATAGGGATCAGAACAAGATACAAGTTCATAAAATCATACTCTATTAGACAGAGACCCAAGATTCAAAAAAATATACTCCCTCAAATAAAACAAGACATCACCAGAAAACATCATAAAATACTAGAAATAAAACAAATAGAAACCACCACAAAATTACCTAAACATATGTGACCGTTGCTATAAATGTGAGGATGCAGAGGAGCAGGAGAGAGAAATATAACCTGCCCAAACAACAACAACAACAAAAATCCAAAATTTAAGGTACCCAAGTACCCAAAATAATAAACAGAGAGCTCGCTGAGAAAAAGAGAAAAATCCGATCTTTTATACCTGTGGTGCTTCCATAGGGTAATGTTCGGGAAAATCAACTTGAAGCTGGTAAGTTTCATTCGAATAAAGAGTACCCGGTGCTCCATTAACTTCAATAACCCACCTTTTCATCATCAACAAAAACAAAACCCAAAATTTAAGCAATTAAACAAAAACAGAAAACCCAGATTAAAATAAACTCCAGCAAAATCCTTAAAATTTGATAAAGAATGAATCCTAATTTAGCACCAACCTTTGAAGGTTATCAGTGACTCTGTGTTTGAACCCTGATGGAGGATTAACCTGCCATTCCACCAACTCTTTTTGGAGACGATTGCAAGCGATCTTACTCAGAGCCTAAAAAAAACACGAAAAAAAAGTACACAAAACACAGATTAATCAGAAACAGAGTCACAGAAAAAGAAGTCCCAATTAGACCCAGAATAGGGATTATTATTATTATTATTTTAATAGAAGTTAGAGAGAGAAAGAGATGAAAACCTTGCGAGAAGCGGCGGAGGAGCTGGTCATGGTTGGTCCGGTGTTGAGAGAGAGAGGGGGAGAGAGATAAGTGAGAGGAGAGATGAGGAAGAAAGGGTTGCTTTTCAAAGGACCGTCGTCGTTGAATACTTGAATAGCTTTTAATTTCATACCCAAATTGCCCCTCTCTTGGCTAGAGGAATCGCTATTTTTTCTTCTTTCCAGAGTCGGGAGGACCGAGGCCTGTGACCGAGGGTCCGATGCTTTCTCTACCTTTTGGCAT
>MVGT01002292.1:152772-168861 GCA_002174775.1 Macleaya cordata | reverse complement strand
CAACACCACACCTGGTCTTTTACATTAGCTCTAATTTTATGGTCTCTATTGTATGGGACTAGGTATACTCAAAACCTTGTCCATTCTCTCCACGCGCGTTTCGCGCTACGCGCGTTGCCCTCATGCACGCTTCGCGCGCGCACCTTTGGATCCACTCCACGCGACTCCACCGTCAAGTGTAAATCAGGTGTAAATAAATAACTATGGCCACGGGACACGCCCGGTATTTCGTAAAAGATAATAAGGCTATTTTAGTCATTTATGTAATAAAGATGTATAATGGTATTAAAAAATAAAATAAAGTTATTTTGGTCATTTACTACCACGGGACATATCCGGTATTTTAGAAACTTAAGGGCGTTTTTATCTTTAAAATAAATATGCCTCGTTGTCGTCGTAAGAAATATCGTAATTATGTTGATACAAACAATTTGTCGAAAGAGGACAGAATTGCCCCATCATCCTGAATTGTATTATGAGACTAGGTATATCGCCGTGCTTCCGGCACGGCTCAAAATCTTGTCCATCTTTTCCACACACGCGAAGAACCTTGTCCATCTTTTTCACACGTGCTTTGCGTGTGTGGTTTGGATGTCTAAACGTACTACGCACGTTTCTCCTACTTGTGCTTCGCATGCACCACACGCGTTAGGGTTTAGGTATTCTAGTCATTTAGCTCGTGGAAATTAATTGTCCATTCTCCCCACGCGTGCGAAGTACGTGTGAGTTGAATGTCTAAACGCACTTCCGCGCACCCACACAGGCGCCTTTAGATCCACTACACGTGACTCCACCGTCAAATGTAAATCAGGTGTAAATAAATAACTATGGCTACGGGACACGTCTGGTATTTCGTAAAAGAAAATAAGGTTATTTTGGTGATTTATATAATAAAGTTGTTAAAATGCATAAGGGTATTAAAACTACCACGGGACACATCCGGTATTTTAGAAGCTTAAGGGCATTTTTGTCTTTAAAAGAAACATACGTTGTTGTCGTTATAAGAAATAACGTAGTTGTGTATGATACAATTAATTGGTCGGAAGAGGACACAATTGACCCCGTCCTCAATTGTTTGAGCAAAAATTTGTGTATTTAGATTTAGGTATTCCATCTCTGCAATTCATGAAAAAATTATAATTTTTTTTTTTTTCAAATCCAACTACTTTCCTACTTATTTTTTGGAATCCTATGGTCTACAATTCTTGTGCACTTCTCATTTAGGGCATGGCATGTTGTACTGCCTTCTAGATGTATTGGATGGGACTTGAGAGGTGTCAAATGAGGTGTCATTTAAATATAAGTACACATTCAAATCAATGTCTTAAATGTGGAGATACCTTTGAACTTGAGGCTTTATGTCTTGACAAATTTTTCTGTTTTTACAATCAGCCATTGGATGGTTGTAATTTTGTTAATAAACAAATCCATTGTTGATGTCATAAATGAAAGGGGCATGTAAAGAATTAATTATCATATATGTGCCACCTCATATAGCTAGTAGTGTTTGTTGTTGATAGTAGCTTAAGCTTAAGTTCAATTATATAAGCATCGAGTTATTAATCTTATTAAAAACAGACGCACCTCTTAAAAAATTTACGACCATCAAATGATCGAGAGATCCAGACCTAGCCAAAAGGGTATATAAGATATCTCACAAGGATCCCCTGTGCATAAACAGTAATATTACTGTTTCCTCTATGTAAAGGTCTTTAACGTTTTCCCTTTTATTTTTTAAATTTTTTTTTTTGAAATGGCTATTTTTTTCTTTTAATAATTAACTTTTGGGCCTCAAAGTCTGACAGGAGATCAATATCACCCTAACAAAAAGACAATTACCATTTAGTCACCGAAAGTATTGAAAAGTAAAACAATCTATATATCTAATTAAAGAATTTGATAGTAAAGATTTTGCTATTAAAATAGAACCCATGACGAAATGAGATTCCATCTTGGTTATCCCTTCTCTTTTTCCTCCAAATTGAAGGTTTTAGAATGACTTCCTGAGCTAACCCTTGAAGAAATTCTAGTAGTGGAACAGAGTATCCATGTGTTTTATTGTTGTTGTTATTGTTCCTTTTCAATTTGGGGAATTTTGTCTTGTGAAAGGGCTGAAGGTGTGCATAGCATCTATGAAATTAAAAAGGAAAAAAAAATTATTCCTTTTGGATTGCTTAAACTTGTTTTAGTTTTGATGCCAGAACCCATGTTGTGTTGATAACTTAATATTTTTTTATGTAACTAGAATCAACAAGTGCAAACACCACTTGCCCTTACTCTCCTTTTCACATTTTTATCTATTAAAAAGAATCAAAATATTAATTTTAACATCTTAAAAATCGGTCTTTTAATGTTTTTAAGTAGTAATAGTATCCTAAAAGCCCAAAACTTCTAAGTAGGGATCTGTATAAACTGTATTTTTTTTTTTCTACATGGTTTTTTGTGAGGATGTTAACTTGGGAAGGGGACTTGAGCCCAAGCAACGGGAATGATTCTTAGGGCCTGTTGGTTTTCTACTCTAATTAGAGATGGACCTCTTAAGCCCATCCAAGGCCCACCAAGATGGACTCTGGGCCTCTAGGCTATAAGGTTGGGACTCGGGTTGGGTGCCAGGACCATGCTTCACCTAAAGAACCCATACAACCAGCAAGGGTCCCACCCATGGCCATCCAAGTTTAATTTCAACCCACTTATCTTACACCCCGTGGGATTCATGGACATTATTTAAGGACTAGCTTTTCGTGAGGATGATGGCCTCATCCATGTAAATTCAGCACCGGACTTGTAGAAAGCTGTGTAAGAGCACGGCTAGTGCTGTTCCTCAAACCCAATAAAATTTTGTTTGGGTTGGTTTGGGTTTGAGGTTCTGATGTTGGGCTAATGGGATTGGGCGAAATTTCGTAAGATTTTCGCGATCTCATTTTTTTAGGAATTTCTCATTTTTTTAGGAATTTTTTAAAAGTTTTCGCGTAATATTTCCACAATTCCCCACGATTTCCCTCGAAGATTTCCGCGGATGCCCTTAACCCACGCTCAATCTAGTGGATAAACTTTAGGTTCCGATGCTTAAGGGTGTCCATTGGCCCTAAAATTACAATGACTTTGGTAGATAAAATAACAAAGTAACTGTTGAAGAAAGAATACATAAACCTCTCATCTGTTGTAAGTATAAAATCCAACTTTTTAACAACAAAAAATGAAGAAAGTAAAATACAAGTAAATAACATCTCCCCTTTTATACTGATCAAATAAAAAGAATAAAGAACCACAGCTTAAGTACTGATGTCAAGCTACACATTATTCTACCTAGACCCTCGTTTGTTCACTTTATTCAAGCTTCCAAGAGGGGGGAAATTATCTTGCCCAAGGTCAAGGCTGCTGCTGCTGTTGCTGTTGTTCATAACTCCTCCAGATTCATTACCCATGACTTGCCTGCTGTTATACATGTTTTGCTGGGGTGTGGGAACTTGCAGAACTGGTGGCGATGACTTGGTGGATGGTGTTTTCCTAAGAGGCTGAAGGCCCTGCAACTCTGGATCTGGCAAGAACTTGTATGGCAGCTTGCTGTCATCCATCTTCCTGAAAGTGATGGAGATCCTGCAAAAACCAACAATTAATTGGTAAATATGAATTTATAAGATGATTTTGTCAAATTAAAAAAGCAATATGAACCTTTGATTCTTGTAATGTAAGATGATAAGCAATACCTTTTCGAAGGGACACCCGGAACGCAATGCTTAGCTACATCTGCACCATTACCACTTAAGATAAGCACTGACCTGCAAGATAAGATATCCAGAAATCATCATTAACACATTCATCGATCCTTGAGTGAGATATTGGTGGGCTTTTCATACAATAAGCACAGATCTTAAATAAAGAAAAATTGTTAACATACATAATAAGCATTTTTTTCAATACGGACGCAAGAATTAGGGGGATATGGTATACGTACCCAACAGGCAAAGGTATTGATACAGGACCAGAAAATTCTCCGTCGCCCACAATTTTCAGGTTAGCACCAAAGAGTATATTGCATTCGGTCAGAAATGAGACGGTACAGAAAGGTCGAACAAAATCATGATGGTCGATGTGAGGAGGGATGCAGTCTCCTTCATCATAGATGTTCACAATACAGCTGTTGGGAATGCAGCTGGGAGGAAGGACATGCCACCTAACTAGCCTCTTGATCATCGCTTTGAACATAGGGGGTAGAGGATCAACATCCTCGTCTCGAATAATGCCTGGTGGGTTCCCCTTTTTGTCCTGCCAGATACAATTCAAAAATTAGAATACCGCTGCAGAGTTAAAGGGTGTGGAGAAAATTAAAACTTGAGTAGAAGTTGCAATTGGCAGAGCTGTTAAACTCAAAACTTACCACTGCATAGTTATAACAACAGCCAAATTGAAGCGTAACTCGCCCTTTCCCACGCTTCCACTTCGATGGTTCTGAATACGTACGTTCTGTGGAGTGAATGAAAAGGAAAATCATGAATAAATTACATCAATTGATTGAAGAGACAAAAAATGCATAACCGATCATAATAAATAAATAAATAACGTTTATCTCAAAATAGTATGGGATTCTATGGGAAAAGATTAAACATGTTTAAGCAACCACGTTGTCAAAGATAACATTGTACAAGAGCGCAGTTAAACGTTCGTGTTTTATTTTTACTGTTATAGAAATACTTGAGGACTTTTAGACTGACCAGAATAAACATTGTGACATCTTCCTAACATATTCGCAGAAGAGTAAATGGGTCAATTTGCAACTTCAATATGGGCTTATAAAGAGCACATCCTATGATGACAGAGCTAATCCCCAACTTTGTTAAACACTACTAATTTTGTCTTACCCCCCTACTTTTTTGTAGGAATTATCCTTTCTATAACTATAAACCAACCTCCTATACTTTCTAATCAATACAATAATGTTGTTTGCACAACTGCCTGTTAATAGCAAAACCAGAGATCCTTAAAATATAGTGTAATTAGGTAAAAATTTAGTGTTAAAGTTCATACTTCATATCATAATGAGGAATGCAGTCAAAAATATGCGTCAAACGCCGAATTTAAGGGGAAGACAAAGAGACAGAGTATAGTAATATATACCTCTAAGCTTTCCGGCCTGTCCCTTCTTCTGGAGGCTGTAAACAAAATCTACAATGTTCTTCTGCTCCGAGGCACTAAAGACTTTAGTATGAAGCTCAAGCCCTTTGAGCACATTAACTTGCTTCCCCTCAACCCTTTCAATGTAGCTAAAATCCTTCTTCCTTCCAACTTGGGAAAACCTGATTTGCTCATCTGATTCATCACCTAATAGGGATACTTCTGAGTGTGAATAATTAACCGTTTGTTGTCGATTGCTCACCGATGCAGGTGAGGGATTAGTAATGACATGTCCATTTAGCTTTAATGGAGTTTGGCCTGAGCCCCATGAAGAGCTTTCATTCTTGTGAGGCATGTTAGATGATGATGATGATGATGATGATGATGATGATGATGATGATGATGATGATGATAATGCTGGAAAGCTCTTCTCTGGTGTACACAAGTTTGATGAATGGGCTGCACAAAAGTCCACCGAATTCTCAGAGTTCTGACCATTTGACAATGAAATTCCCTTAAATCTTCCTGCAAATCAATTGAATGAACTCAATCTTAGTACATAATCAATCAAAATTTCAACAAAAACCCATCTACAAATCACAGTTTTGAAGACAATAAATGCTTTAACCCAATATATATATATATATAATTGAGATCAATTCAACTCAAACAAATAAACAATCTTTCCATGCCCTTCACCTACTTATCTCCCCAATTTGGAAAAGAAAAAAAGGAAAAACGCCACAACCCATAAAAGAAAACCCTAAAAAAGTTTTCATCTACAAAAAAAATAATAGGAAAAACCCTTGAAAAACAGAACAAAAAAAAAAAAGAAAAAAAAGAGGAAGAATATTAAAAGGGGTGTTTTAATTATTTACCAATAACGCTAAGATTCTGAAGGCGGGTCTCTAAAAGACTTCTGCATCTGTTACAAAAACCTTCAGATAAGTAAGGAAGTAATGCAGTCATATCATCCCCGGATGAAAATTTTTCTCCTTCACCCATCTCTCTCTCTCTCTGCTTTTTTCTCTCTCTCTAAAAATCTCACTCAAATTTTCTAATCTCCAAAATATTACCCTTTCTGATTTCTGCTGCTGTTGCTCTGTTGTTCAATTCTATATATAAACATCAAAGGGCATCAGAACTAGAAAGTCTCAAATAGACTTGTTTTTTAGAAACTATAAGAAACAGAGTTGGAGTAGGTAAGGGGGATCCATTTCCAACCCCGAACCTACTAGCCGTTTTTAGGAACATCTGGCTGTAAAAATCTATGGGCTTGTTTGTACTTTCCTTCCTAGTAATTAGTAACTTTCTATTTTTAAGGTTCTTTTGATTTGGTGTAACAGGTCTCACTAGTACGGTTTGAATCTAGGAATTCCCAAATAATCATTATAGAACATCTAACGGCCTAGATTATGGGTTGGTAGGTACTAAAATATGCTTTGGTATATTGAAAAGTAACCATTTTAGAAAGCAAGCAACCTATCATTCACCATTGCGTGCCTTCACTTATTCTTACACCTTAACCCTCTACAAATTTACAATATGGATCCACATCAAGATAATGGAAAAGTTGATTTTTTGTGGCAAAAATCTTATCATATAGGTCACCTTAAAATAAATAAAAATTAAATACCTCTTTCTAAAATTTCTAATTCTATAAAAAGTTCATGAAAATTTCACCCATAAAATAGACTATTTAAAAAACTTAAAATTAAAATCAATTTTTTTTTAGAAATTAGAATACTTATGTTTTTTTCTTTTCAACAAGTCTAATCATAACATGATTTATCAACCAAAAATTATTGTGTCATGTAGGAAGTACATACAATTGAAACTCAAAAACCTTATCTAATACAAATATGATCAGCAATTGTGAAGCCGATGTGGTGTGATGATTGGAAGGCACCCTTTAGTTAGAAGTTCATCTAGAGGATGTTTTTCCATCCTACTAAACAAATCTCGTTCTATCTCAGTCTTTCCTTTCTTAGCAAATCTTATTATATATCTCATTTTTTCTTTTCATTTTTTTGAACAAATCACGTTAAATTATCCATTTAATAATTAAGTGACACGTAAGCAAGAAGACATCCCACCACATTTAGATTATAGATGTTTTTTTTTTCTTCAACTTAAATTGTGGGATTGATTTAGCCACGTTGGAAGCAAGTCTCAAGAGAAAATTTTGATATTTATGCCACATAGAAAATTGAGCACATTTGCATTGAAGATGCTCTAATATTTCTTAGGGAAGTTTTAAAATTGCACCTTTAAAGCTTGGGTGGCGGGGTTGAATTGGTTATACACTTGTACATAGAAGTGGCAAAACATAATCTGACTTGCTAACCTACCCTAACTCGATCCACCAAATCCTACTCTAAGTCGATCCGTTAGTTAAACAAGTCGAAATTAGGGTTGAGCATTTTTGACTCGTTTCTCCTCCAATCCTATTAAGGTTAGAGTTGACCCGAACTTTGTTTTTAATCTTACATAAAAAAAAATGTTAAAGTAGTTAGGGTTAGTGTTAGAAAAAATGACTTGTTTAATAAATTAGTCTGGATTATGGTCGATAATCTTGACCCGCCAACCCAGGTCGACCCTAACCTGCCCCATTCCCAGGTTTTATCCTAAATCCAGAGCCCGCCCCCAATTTTTTCGGTGCCCGCTGATATAGTTTCTCCCCATCCCCACACACCCACCACACACAACAGAACAGACACCAAGAAGTACCTTGTGATACGAAATATGCTAGGGCTGGGCCCAGGCCCGGGACTGAGCAAGGGAACTCGAACCAGGACCAGGAGGGGCACCATCTTTTAGTTCTCATCTTCCATCTTGTTTGCCCTATCCATTTCTCAGTTCTCACCTTCCATTCTCTCTACTCTGTCATGGCTTCCTCGCTTTCTTCGATTTCGTCTCTCTTCAACCAACCCCACTCAGCTTTCTTAATCAAAATACAGAGATACCGTTGCCTTAACCTCTGCCTTGTCTCCACCAAAACCCATCTCTCCCATTCTTCTTCTTCTTCTTCTTCTTCTTCTTCTTCTTCTTCTACTCTTCGATCACCCAAATGGACTGCTTCTCTCAATTTTCCCAGAAAATTTTCTCAATCTCCTTCTCCATCTCTCACTAACAACTCCAATGGCCCTAGTCTCCACGATTTCGTCTCTCGGGCTGTGGCCTCTTCAGAAACCCAACCACCAATGTAAGTTTCTTACTTCTCTTCTACATAAAACAATTTGATTACTGTGTTTCTGTAATGTGAACTCAGTTGTATCAGAGAATGTCTAATGGTTAATTAGTTCTAATTTTTGCTTAGATTAAATTATCAAAGTGAATTCTTTCTGTTACATTATTGCTTGAAGTTGGTTCCCAAGTGCCCAACCTGATTCATGGTAGAATAACCCATTGGAATTTACACATTGTGTATGTGTTTTCATTTTAGGTTTAGAATTTGGTATTTCTTACCAATGTTCCGGGTTTAGGTTAATCTATCTTTACTCAGCTTGGGTTCAACTGGACCGAGCTCAACCAAATAATTGCCACCCTTTTATTAGATTGAGTTTTTTTTTGGTCTTGTTTTTATTTATCCAACTCAATCAATTCATCCACAGTAGAAGTAAAGCGCCTCCCCTCTCAGTTTCCAAATGAAATTTGAACAACAGTAAATTCGAACCCAACTATGAATCTAAGCATCTTATGCAAATTTTTTTACAAGGAGGGTCCAGAGTCAATAGATGCTTCTGGTTGCAATCGTACCCAAGAAAATTGAAGTTGATGCAGGATTTAACTAAGATAAGCTACGGTTTCAAGCATTCTTTTGAAGTCCTCTATATTTATTTTATTTTTTGGAGGTTTAAGGAATATAAACTGATGAGGCGTGAACAGGTTCACTATGGTTGTTTAGTGTTATTATTACTTATTTTCTGATCGTTGGAAACTTGTCCGTGGACTTCCTGCAACACACACTTAAGGATGCTCTCATTTAGTTTATGGCTAATCTCATAGAAATCAAAAGTCTCACCTGCTTTCTTTTTCTATTTATTGTGTCTAGCCCTGTATCAGCTTCAGAAGTTCTTCCGAGGGGACGTATTTACCACGAGACATACGGGTGTCAAATGAATATTAATGACATGGAGATTGTCCTATCTATCATGAAGAAAGAGGGATACGATGAAATTGTAGAGGTTCCAGAGAGTGCAGAGATCATTTTTATCAACACCTGTGCAATCAGGGACAATGCAGAGCAGAAAGTGTGGCAGAGGCTTAACTATTTCTGGTTTCTTAAGAGACACTGGAAGAGCAATGTTGCTATTGGAAGGTCTCAATCTAAGCATCCTCCAAAAGTAGTTGTTTTGGGATGCATGGCCGAGAGGTTAAAAGATAAGATACTTGATGCAGATAAGATGGTTGATGTTGTATGTGGACCTGATGCATATAGGGACTTGCCGCGTTTGTTAGAAGAGGTCGATTATGGTCAAAAGGGGATCAATACTCTTCTTTCCCTTGAAGAAACTTATGCTGATATCAGTCCAGTTAGAGTCTCAAAGAACTCGGTTTCTGCATTTGTCTCTGTGATGAGGGGTTGCAATAATATGTGCTCGTTTTGCATTGTGCCTTTCACTAGAGGCAGAGAGCGATCACGTCCAGTGGAATCAATCGTGAGAGAGGTAGGTGAGCTTTGGAACGAGGGTGTGAAGGAGGTAATGCTTCTTGGTCAGAATGTCAATAGCTATAATGATGCTTCTGGGCTTGACAAAAGTGTTGAACCAGAATCTACATGGACACTAAGTGAGGGGTTTTCCAGCATGTGCAAGGTTAAGAAGACCGGATTGCGCTTTGCTGATCTTCTGGACCGACTGTCAACAGAGTTTCCTGAGATGCGATTCAGATATACGTCCCCACACCCCAAAGATTTTCCAGATGAATTTCTGTATTTGATGCGAGACAGATATAATATTTGCAAGAGCATCCATTTGCCTGCTCAAACAGGGAGTACAACAGTACTTGAAAGAATGCGTCGGGGATATACGCGTGAAGCATACTTGGATCTTGTGCAAAAAATACGGAACATCGTACCTGATGTTGGGATAAGCAGTGACTTTATATGCGGTACGAGTTCATAGTAGATTTGTTCGTTCTTCATGCTTCAGTTATATTACGACTTCCTGAGTGACCTTTCAGTAAATCTACACTACTGGTACCATAATACAATAACTGTCTAGAAACCTATAATGCAACAAGTTTGGACCCCATCTTTCTATGGTACCCAGTGGGAAGATCTCGAGTCAAAATCTGCAATTAGAACATCATAGATGCAATCACAACAACATCATAGAAACCTTCAATGTTGGGATTGGGACCCATCCTATTATATCTAGTGGGAAAGGCTCTTGCATAAAAAATTGAACTGTTCTGATGATTGTGACCACATAATCTTTTGAACTGTCTAGACTTGTTTTCTGGACTATGTGATCTTTCTAACTATCTAAAGTGGTACAAAATATATGCTGGTTACAATCATCGAACAAGTTGACTTTTGATACCAGATATCTCCTTGGAGATCCGTTGAATGTTGAGTTGTCAGAACTTGGACATGGCCTATAACTTTTTCTTGATATACCACTTGTGATAGGGTAATCAATAATCTGTATGGAGTCTGGATTCTGGATTCTGCTTAAACTAGTTTACTGGTTTCATTTGGATACTGGTTTATGAAGGTTTGTCATTATTTAATTATTTGGCTATTTCAATCCTGATTTTCTCATCCCCACTTTTGCGTGCTTGCAAAGAATTGGCGATGTTTAGGTACTAGTGATTTTCCTCAGATTTTCTTATTGTGACACCCTTCTCGGAGTGTCATAATTAGTCATAAAAACATTGAGGTTATCAAAATTGACTATTCAGGTGTTAGACATTTTAGTACTGTGCCATACACAAATATTACAAGTCATACAAAATTTTGGAATGGGATTTAGGAGTTCATAGATATTAGCAAAAATATTTTTAAATGGATTTAATAAGTGTTCTACGCATGGATTTCTCCTTTTTCATTTACCCATGCTTGAACATGTTAGTAAGTCCAGCATTGGATAATGCCTCATTTGTAAGTTTCTGAGTCCATTCAAGCAATTTTCCCATCCGAGCATATTGCTTATCTCATAGTATGATATTAATTTAGTTCTAACAAGGATATTTGAAACCACATTTTAGTCTACATCTTCACTGATTCATTTAGAGATTTTGAAGTGGGTGAAAACAATGTTTGACTCATTCTAGAGCTATAGTGAATTAATAGTTGTCTTATCTCATAAATCATAATTTGTTTTTCGAAGTTCAGTTTTATGCTTTCATGGGATTTGGTATCTTCTGAATAGGCTTTGGGTTCTTTCTTGTTTCCCTTCTTTAGCCATCCAATTAAGTGTTTGTATGATACATCCTTTTCTCAACCCAGCGGTTAATCTCATGTTATCTATTTCTGGTAAGTTCTTCTCGAAGTTGTTGACTTTTGTACTGCCACCAAGTCCGTCTATTGACCACGCATATTAGGCTATTACAGGTTTAAGAAACTGGCTAAGTTTGTGTTTACCTGATTCTGTGGTGTTAACAAGTAATCCTTGATTCCGCAGATACCTCTTTATTCATCCACTAAATAAGCATAAGATCAAGGTTGCATTTGTGACCTTGCTGCTTGTGTGTGGTGCAATTGGAGTGATAGAAGTGAACTACACGATGACTAGCTGGGTTACATGGCTCTTGCTATGTCTGGATGTCGATTCCCACGTAGTTCTTTAATTAACTAGTTTACTTGAAACAGAGTGGCTGCCGTTACTTGGTCCTTGTGCTTGCAAGATTGTTGATAATAATTGTTTATTTATTTCCTTACATGGGTTTTGGCCAAAAAAACAAAAGCATCTGTGTCGCGTCTTTTGAAGATTTAACTTGACTACCCATGGGTGGATTTTTGTGCCTTTTGTGAGGCTTCATAGCTATATCTGAGGCCCAACATACCTACCTTGTTTATTCTGTAGGAGGCTAGGACATCAGATCTGCTTTGCTTGTGTTAACACTTTGATTTACTTTTACAGGATTTTGTGGAGAAACAGAAGAGGATCATGCTGACACGTTAAGCCTTCTAAAAGCTGTTGGTTATGACATGGCATACATGTTCGCATATAGCATGAGGGAGAAAACCCATGCCCACAGAAATTATGTTGATGATGTTCCTGAAGATGTGAAGCAGAGAAGGTTGACTGAGCTTATCGAGACCTTCCGTGAGACAACAGGTCAGTGTTACGACTCCCAAGTTGGAACAGTCCAGCTTGTGTTAGTTGAAGGACCGAACAGACGAGCTCCTAAGACAGAGCTCATGGGCAAGAGTGACAGAGGGCATAGAGTATCGTTTTTGAACGTTCCAGTCCCACATTTGGACGAAGATGACAGGAAAGAAATTGCTAAAGTTGGTGATTTTGTGGAAGTTCGAATTCTGAAATCAACAAGAGCATCACTGTTTGGAGAAGCGCTTGCTGTAACAAAGTTGAGCTCATTTTATAACAATCCAGTTGTTGCTGTTGCTTGCGCCAACAGAACTTGAGAACTTCTATTGCAGCTTCTAAATTCATTGCCATTCTTTATGACATAAAAGGAAGAAAACAATTTCCTTACTGGCAGTTTTTGGAGTGATTTTTTCACGCGACATTTTTTTATCCTCCTGAATTCAATTTTGGGCGTGCCGAACTCGTTTTCCATTGTTTAGAAATAGAAAATGAGGATTGAAATTGATTTGTGCTGTGGAAGCTTGCTCGGAATTTGGTTGGAACAGAAGGGTAAACGAAAAGTAAAGGAACTTGCGCTATTTTTAGTAATCTGAGCTTGGAATCGGTAGCTCTGAGATGTTATATTAACTAGTCCGCAGGTATAACCCAGACTCATCTTTAATTTACAGTGTTCTATCTGTGTAAGTGATGGCTTCCCATGTAAGTACAGTTTTTTTTTTTTTTTTTTTGCATCAAAACAGATCACTGTATGCAGGCTCCACTGGGTGGGGATCTAGGGTTTGATGTGCAGGAAATAAAAAGTGTATTTATATATGCAACATCCATTACTAAAACAATAAAAATGCTTGAAGTCCTGCGGCTGAAAAGGCATCAGTCACGCTGATTTTTATTGTGTTCATCCACCAAGAGGTGGGATGAACTGCCATGCAGTACTTCCCAGGATCCAGACCAACTAATTCTAAGGGTGTGTTTGGTTCGGCAGACTACTCTTAAAACTTGTGCCAAATGAGTTGATTCCTCTGTCCCCCATAAGTTGGGCTATAATGTGGCTTCAGAATAGAATGTCAACAAGCGTAAATTAACATGGTGAAAATTGTTGAACGGAACCACCAATACCACCATCATAGTTGGCAATAGTTGATGATTAGCAAACCACCACCTCCACCTCAATCTTCTTTAAAAATACAGCAAACAGCCACCTCAAACTCACGTGAATCAAACACCCCATAATAACTGGATGAACCTCAGCGAGTCAGTGAACCAGAAACTAATGTGAATTGCAGTTCCTAGTGGTTGCATTCATGAACAAGCATGTGCTAGAAAGTTTTTTAGGGTTTTTTTTTCCTGACATCCCTTTATTTATTTCATGGCCAATTTGACATATATCCTTATGTTATCAAATATTAGAATTAGACATATCTTTGAATGCCATTACAGAGTAATGCCAGAGGTACCAAATCCTGGTCCCCAAAAACCATATGGGGGACCAAAGTTTTGGTACCTCTAATAGCATTTTCCATATCATTTAACAGGTAGGTAGTTAGGTCGGAATGCATAATGACTTTTGGTATAGGTATACATGTAATTCATATGTTCATCATTAAGATTCATCACTGGGGGCCATGGGGAGAGTCGTCGCATCTTGAAACTCAAATAGTCAAATTGGACGGCCAAAAGTGACTAATCATACTTGATTTTGAGATGTAAGGGCCAAAGAAAATCAGCCTCAGCATCCTCGATGTTGGTGGGCTCCCAAAAAAATTTGTCACGTGGGAAAATTTCTAGTAAATAAGGAATAAAGATGTGAGAGGTTGTGGGTTTAGCCTATGTAATTAATTACGTTAGTAGCTTCGCTGCATTTGTGGTGGCGTTCTCTAACGTTTGCGTCCATTCTTGATGGTTGTAGAAGGCGCCATGATTATCCCGTGTCGATCACTCTCGTCGAGGGATTGATTAGCGCTCTCGAAGCAGTTAGTTGAACACCAAAAAAAAATAATAATAATAATTTGGACCGGACAAGTTGATTATTGAAAATGACGCAGAGGCTATCTCAAGCAATTACAAGTGCAAAATAGGCAATTTAATTAGGATGGAGAATTAAGGCACTTCTTGAAGTATCTCTTTAAACTGTATGTACTTATTGACCTTTGTAATGTAATTTTCGCCTTGTTTAGTATTCTATTTCTGCTAATATTATTATGTATGCCTCAATTTTTATGGGTTTTTTTTTGTGGGGATCAATTGTATATTTTCGGGGTCTATGAATAAGAGTAAAAAAAAATGTAAATATTTGTAGTACTCTTAAAACTATGAATATTTACGGTTTTTTTATCTCTTATTTGGGGTTTGCTGTAAATTACCGTGAAACTACACCACTGATTCCCACACAAAACCCAAAATATCAGAGGCATGCATGTGTATAAGTCCACAAAATCAATAGTGGATTGTTCAAATACTTTTTTATAAATGTCATTACTCAGTTCCCTATCTCACACGTGTTGGATAATTAAGAAAAAGAATCCTCTTTAAAAGTGGCTAATAAAGAATGACCACAATGCATTAACTGTCAAGAATCAAAATCTCTCGCACAAAACAACGCTTTGGACACCTCTGATTAGCCATCATGTTAAGCATGCCAACCTTAGATAATAACACACATACAAAATGTACGTGCTTACAATATGTATAAATAAAAAAAAAGATCTACATCTACCTAATACACTAAATTAATTAATTGACATCACTTATTAAATTTGTAGACATACAACTCAAAAGTAATTACAATCAATGTAGAGACTTAAATATCTTATATATTAAATTGCTAGAGTATGAAATTAATCTCAACAATAGCTATACCCATCCCTCTCTTTTTCTTCTACTGATCCTTCTGATCAAAAGAAAAGGAAAAATTAATAAAAAACAATATTAAATATGAAACCCTTTTGTTATGAATCTTTGATTTGAAGTTTTTCTTTTAATTGAATTTCAGTCCCCGAAGTCACAAGGTATATGTTTGGGATTACTTACCTGATAGAGTGAAGACAAAATGAATAAGTCTGTCCTTTTTTTTTTTTGAGAGAAAGTCTGTACTATTTCGGGTACCCAAAATAGCGCTTCTCATTAAAGTGGCCCTAGATCTTCTGAATCTCTCTCTCTATACTATTTCTCTCTCTCTCTCACACATTCAGTATATTTAGCTGCATGTAGGTGGAATGATGGGCTAATGGTGTCTTGAGAAATTCTTCCTTTCTTATTAGTACTCTGTATATCCAGAAAGAAAGAGAAGTTGCATGAGTTGGGATGTCGGATTTTATGTGTTTTTAAGAGAAAAATATTTTCTTGTTTGAATTTCTTACAGAACTAGAAGAACCCAATTTTAGGGTTTTAACTTTTGGTTAGAAGTTTTTCAAGTAGAGCCAGGTTTTTTTTACTTGTAAGAAATTATGAATTGGGTGGTTTTAGGAATATGGGTTTTGGTGGTTATTGTTGGTTGGTACTGGTGGTGGAGGATGATGAGTAAACAGATGATCATGAAGATGAACAAAAACCTAAAAGAAGAAACTGGTGGTGAGATTCCTAAAGGAAGTTCAGGATGGCCTTTCATTGGTGAGACTCTTGATTTCATTGCTTGTGGTTACACTTCTCGACCTGTCAGTTTCATGGACAAGCGCAAACCTATGTAAGTTCTCATCTATCTCTC